>JASKGM010000008.1:1462722-1480595 GCA_034509205.1 Ceratonia siliqua
AAGGGAAAGCAAATTCAGAAGGAAAATTGGGTGGACTGGGTTAAAGGGTTTGGGTTACTAGATCAGGCTGGTGGGTTAGGCCGGTTCTTTTGGGCTCCAAAACATGTTGGGCTGGTCCACTAAGTTAGGTTTCGATTTTGGTCTGATTATTTTGGTTCATTGGGCTCTCTTTTATTTTGTTTTGTTTTGCTTTATTATTTATTTTTTTTTAATTCTTCTTTTTTCTTTTTAATATATATATATATATTTTTTTTATTTATTTATTTTATTTCATTGCCTGGACAAAATCCAGTGCTTACAGTCTAGTAGCAATAGCAACTCTTCAAACCCTGCTGGTTATGGTAGCATTCATGAGAACCGTCCTTGATGTGTTGGAAATTCCATAACACACTGAATTTCCACACTGTAGCTTTCCATCCTCTGTGACCTAAGCAATCAATAAGATTAAATCATAACATATACTAGAATCTAATATGAATATGACACAAGAAAATACAGGATACACAAATTTCTCAGCAAATAAGGAAAACAATAATATAAGGGAATACCATCAAGCAAAACTGCTTTAATTTCTAAGCTTTCAGCAACAAACATTTAACACAATTCCTAGGGATGGAAGCCAGCTAAAAAAGAAAGGGAGAAAGGTGCTGATAAAGAGAGCAAATGTATCCTAATCCTATAACTTCTACGTCCTCAAAGTTCCGTGAATAAAATGATGAGCCAGATATTACTTTTCAATTCCAAATAGATTAACATAACAGTAAATTACTTTATTAGTGAAGGAATGCAATTAAATCATGAACCATAAACCACAAACTTTATATTATGGATTATTACCCGTGGTAGGTCGATCAATTACTTGATTGAAAAGACTGAATTTTTGGTCAAATTAGCGTATCTGCTAATGAAAGTCAGCATTAACTACAAGTGCAACAAACAAACAAATCTGGAGAAAACAGATGATAAGAAGTTCATGCCCTAGGAAGTTTCTATGACATTTGGGACCCTAACCCAAATAATATTAGAATGCATGTAATTATAAAATGTATGGAAAAGGAAGCCTTTTCTACTGGACTTGGCCAACATGTAATAACTTCCACAGCAAGTTCATACAGAAAAGGGGCGTATGTAGATTGGTCATACGCTTGATTGGCAAATTAATAAACAATATTATCCTCCCACTACAAATTGAAAAGCTGTATAAAAATGATTTCTGCAAATAAAATCTATATTTTTCATTGAACATTTCAACATTCACAGCTGCAATGTAACTTTAAGTGAGTATAGGACACAACTTATATTAGCATTTCAATTTCAAGAAAGACAAGGCAATTTGAAATTTAAAATTTACTAATCTTAACACAAGATATATCACTTTTAAGTTCAGAACATTGATGATTCTGTCAAGCCTGAAGTTGAGGTAATAAAATTTCAGATTCATGGGCAAACCTTCATTTCACAAAAAGAAATCAGAGCATAGTAGCAAGTTGTGGATAAGGAGTAGAAAGTTATGGATAAGGTGCAACAAAAGAAAAATTATGTGATACCATGGGCAGAAGCAACAGTGTGAATGTGACACTTGAAAGCATAGACTGTCAAGCAATGTTGCATTAAAATGAAACCATTGACCTTGGCAGCTTAGAGAATTAGTCCACTTGAAACCAATGCATTTGATTACAACATGAACTTGGTGGCTAGTGGCAGATTGATGAGAAATTTTTAGACAGTAACTGAGGAAAGTACTCTAGTAGAGGTTTGTGACTTTGTGCTACATTATCAGAAAAGTCGGCAGTTCTACATGCAAGTTTAATCCGATTAATAAGAGAACAAGCCCACACAAGCAAATTGTGATAAAGGGTGATTGCCTGCCTGCTTAACGAAATCAAAATATACTTCTTTATTAATTAGCTCAAAGAAATAATTAAACAAAAAACAAAGGCACTTACTTTATAAGAAGAACCACATTTTACTTACTTCACTATAATAATACACTTGTTACAAACTAACTGTTATGCCTTCAATGTGATAGATAAGGGAAATTCTCCTTGTGAAAACTGGAATGCTGTCAGTCAACCATATCTATACTATTGCTACTGCACACACTTATAAACCATATGTCAGAAGGCCAACAAACCATGTTTTGAAGCCCACGACATTTTTCTTTTCAATGAAGGGTAATGGACGAAAAGAACAAAAAATAAGATGATACAATGCCAAGACACTTCCAAAGATTCTTCTAAATAAAAAATAAAGGCATTAGAGGTTTAATTATTCTTATATTACAAAATGCCAGTAAAAAATATCATAACAAACCACGCAGAAAATTTGTACTTATCTATGAAAACTGAGCATTACGGAACTTGCTATTTACTCCATGTTGTAAAACCAAATAAATATAAAACTGATATAAGAGAAAATGATTTTAGAGGAGCATGAACTTTATTCCTTGAAATGCTTTATATATAGAGTTAAAAGTTTAACAAAAACAACATACTTGGCTGAACAAAAGGGATAAGTAACAACTTCCTAATATATAGTAATTCAAAAAAAATTAACAATTTTTCTAAAGACCAGGTCTTCACAATTATCTTCTTGAATGCTTGATTCTGTTTTGACTGAATCTTTATCACTTCATCAGTATATGCAGTTTCTTTAGGCATCTTTACAACACTCCCCATTTCCTTAGTAGCTGCAAAGACTTAGCTTTCCTATTAGAACTTTTGTTAAAACTTTTATGCCATAGGTTTGCATGTCTTAAGTTGGTTGGAAAGGCTATCTGCTCCTCCTCCATGAGATTCAGAGCAAAACTTTTGGCTTTTATTTTTATCTTAAACATTTCTCTTCCTTTTGCATCCTTGATCATGAACCATTTATTTTCGAATATAACTTTGAATCATTTCTCAATCAGCTATCTAACACTAAGCAAATTTTGGTTTATCTCAGGTACATATAAAACATCATAGATATATTTCAAACTTGTTAATCTTTCTATAGCAATTGTTCCTTTGCCCTTGACTGAAATATATTCACCATTTCCAATTTTCACATTGGAAATTACAATTTTATCAAGCTCCTTGAAAAGCTCATTGTCATTTGTCATGTGGTTTGTACAACCACTATCAATCAGCCAAGCATCACTGGAACTGTTGTTAGTCATAAAACTTGTTGCTACAAAAAGTATCTCTTCTTCTTATTTAAGAATTACATTTGGTTGCTCAGCAACTGCATTTGCACTCATTTCATTTTGTTGTGACTAGCATATTCTTTAATTGACCACATTTTTTGCATTTTACTTCTGGTGCCCACCAGCATCTCCTTTGTGAATGATTTGTTTTTTTACAATGAGGACATAGTGGATGTGTTTCTTCTTTATTGTCTATACTTTCAAATTCCTTGTTGTTCCTCTTGTCTTTGTCTCTTCTTGAATTATGTGCCTTTACTTGGAAAACGCCCTGTACAGTTTCCTCTTGTCTCATAATTCTTCTTTACTTTTGTGCTTACAGTGCATTTACTAGCTCTTCCAAGGATATACTTGATAAATCCTTTGACTCTTCTATGGAAGAAATCTTAGATTCATATTTTCTAGGCATAGTTACAAGAATTTTTTACAAAATTTGTTCATAAGGAAAATCCTTACTTAGTAATCTTACCTTGTTTACTATCCTTAACAACTTGTCAGAGTAATCTTTGATATTTTCTGTCTCTTTCATCTTCTATATTTTGAATTCTCTGATCAGGTTGAGCACTTGCATGTTTTTGGTTCTTTCATTACCTTGGTACTGCTTTTTGAGATAATTCTATATGCCTTTTGCTGAATCTTACCATGCTTGATAATTATCACCATAAAAAATTGGTGATAATTATCAAGCATGGTAAGATTGGTGGTGTAATATGTGAAATATAATTTTTGGTTTTCATTACTTGGTGTTTTGTAGTGTTTGTAGTTTTGTGTTTATGGATTTACTCAACTCACAGATCCTTCAAGATAAGAGCTTTAATACCATTTTTTGTTATACAACCAAAGAAATACAACACTTCAGCTAAATGTGAATCCAGATGAGTCAACTTTAGCAACCTTGGAGTAGCAATTTTATTTCCCATGCATCCAAAAAAACCCGTTTTTATCTTTCTGTCTTTGTCAGTAAAGAGAGTACAAATAAGGATCAAGTAGGTGTCAGTTGTACCAACAATTTACTTGCTATCAAACTTAACATCTACGAGTAATGGGTGAACCAAAGCTAGGAAAAGCTAATTTTTCCTGCCACATAAAATTGATTGAATACAAGCAGATCTTACAAAATCAAAAGATCCTATAACAATGGAACCATCACCAGTGGCAAAGCATTAAAAGTTGGTCCCTCTTGAGAATTGATGCCCTTGGGTCAAATTCAAGATAGGCATTAAAAGTTAGGGAGATTCTGGACTATTCCGTTGCGGTTACGTATATCCCACCTACAAAGCCTGTTATCATTTAATCCTAGAAAAGCATATCCCGAAAGATCCAAGTAAGCTCCCTTACTATCATTGATGATATCTCTCAGTGTGATGTCAATAACGTCATTTTCAAACTTCTACTCCGTTACGATCTTCCCAGTCTCAATATCAAACTAATGAAACCTTGTTGAATAAGGCTTCTTCACACCATTAGACTCATGAACAGTATGTTAGTATCAGCCTTCATAAGAAGAGCCTTTTTGGGTGTAGAATGCACCAAAGATGAACTATTATTCTGACGTCCATTACCAAAGCTCACGAAAGCACCTTTCCCATGTACTCCATGAGAAAAAATTTTCATAACCTGGATGCCAGAATTGCTAACCAAGAAACTATTGTCTAACGCAATCAATGCCAAGCTTTATATCCTGCCATTTGCTGCTTCCTCAAATTCTTCCTATAAGTCTTGGCTTGCTCTCACTGGCATCATAAAACTCACGCTTTTCAAAAATATATCTTTCGTATCTTCCAACATAGAATTGTTAGCAACTTTAGGTTTTGCCCAACCAATAAAATCCTTTCCATAAATCTTAATTTGTTTTCTTCTGTTGCCTCAATGCCATACGTGTTCTCAAACTGACGGTTCTAAAACTAAGTGACAAATACCTTATAATCTTCTTCAGTAAAGAATTTTATAGCCCAAACATCCTGTGTAATGAAGTTAACACGATGCTAGTCCTCAAAGGTTTTCAACTGCATCTCAGACAACCAACTTTATTTGAATTTTCAAACTAACTTTCAAAACCCACCATGATTCCCTTCCTTCCTCACCTTCATCTTTGTTACTGTCTCCATCATTTTCGTCAATTCGACGTGTCTTAACAAAAGTAAGAAGTGTTAGCTCCAAGGTTTCACAACCTTAATTAAAGTGTTTTTAAATGATGTCTTACTAATTTATAAAAATGCAAACTATGTTTTATGCTACACCAAATTAATTAAAAAGAAAAAACATATGTATTGCCCAATACTTATCTCACTTATTTTGGCATATTGTAGAAAAAGTCAAAATAGACAAAGGCATGTTCATGTGATGTATTTGTTAGAAGTCAACAATATCAAAGCTAAGCCTACATAGATACTATTAAGCAATATGGAAAATGTCAAACTAAAAGTGTCAGGCTGGAAATCTTCATGAAGCAAAACTAACAAGCACAAGTGTAAATGAATCCAAGAAAAAGACAAAATAGATGAAAGAAAAATTGGAAGGTTGAAAACACAAAGAGCACATGAGTCCCTCAAAGAAAAAGAAATATGGAACAAATTCAAAGAAGCAAATGCTGGCAAACAACATGCAGACAAGGGCAATTAAATAAGCATTTAGCATATCAAGAAAGGTAGATCTCGAATAAAGCAAAATGGATAAGACATAATGGGACACTATAAGTCAGAGAAAGCAATATGGGCTTTAATAAAATATTACACACCTATGCCTCAAAAGCTGATAGTATAACCGAACATATCTTGGAGCCTTACATACCTTAAGAAGAAAAGATAATATATCAGAGGGAATAGGAACAATTGAGGAACTTAAGAATTTATCAGAGAACTTTTTTCAACATTCAAGAAGAGGGTAATGGTGAATCTCAACCGCTAAGAGAAGGCAAAGATAAATACGAAAACCTGAAGCAGTGGTCAACACTCGAAGAAGAGAAGAAAATTAGATAGGTTGCAAATTCCTTTAAATAATCCAAACTAGTGAGCTACCTCTATATTATTGGTTTTTTATCATTAATTGCAAGATACTTATTGAGTAGAAAACTAGAGTAAGTTTATATTGTTCATATCTACTCTGTTAAAGAGGAAACACAATTTATTTAATCAACTTGTGAAGGGTCAGTTGTGATTAGGATAAAAAACCATTGATTCATTGAAAGTGATCGAGTTACAAAACTTTCATGTTTGTGATGAGTAGAGTAAACTATTTGTTGCTAGTGATTAAAAAAAAACTAGTTGTATCTTGTCGAAGAAATAGTAAAAAATACCTTAGGAGTCAAAAAAACTTGAGATAAACTCACATATAGTGGGTAATCCAAGATAAACTTACTGTGCACTGATTCTCCTCCTTATCTCTTTACTTTTAGTTAAGAGTGTTATTTGTTCAGTTCACTAAAAAGTCTTAGTTCACTAAATCTTACATTCACACTTTAAACTTCTATAAATTATTATTCTGTTAAAATAATTTTAAGACAATTCACCCTTTTTATCTTTCAAAGAAGTAAGTTATTCAAAAGTTAACCATTTAACTTTTGTCATGTTTCCACCAAGGTGAAGGTAGAGGTGACAAAGGAGGCGCGATGGTAGCAAGGATATTAACGAAGGAAACTGGGAGGAAGAAATATCTGGAGAGAATACTAACGAAGAAGAGGGTATAAAGAAAATGGGTTAATTGGGTAATTTCACATCTACTCCCACATAACAAGTGAGAATGAAATTTCAGACTCCTCATCAATTTTATTCGGAGCATTTCTTATACCTGGGGATGATTTTTTATCTCTTGTACCAAATGAGTGAAATTTTGTCTCCCACCTCACTCCAAAGAATCTTAAAAGATTCCAACAACAAAACACCCACTTAATGGCATTCTTCAGTTTGGGGTTATGGAAGATGAGTATTTGAGCTCAAGGCTTTCAGCTTTGCCTCAACGTCATCCAGTGATGACGGAGTTCCGATTCTCCTCTCCGAACATTTTTGGCGCTCTTCTTCAGCATCATGATAGTTTGCTTCTTCTTCACTGTGGTACTCGTAACCCTTGTCCTTCATCAGACTCGAATATTTCTAAATCTTCACGACTGTTGTGACCCCCTACCCATCTTTGCTGCTTCGTATTAAAATGTAGAAATTATTGAAATTTGAAAAGACGAGATCAGAGCAAAAGACCATGGATGCCTAGTCATTGGGCATTAGAGCACCAAGTTCGAATTTGAAAACGAAGCGTTTTATTTTGTGGCCCTTTGCCTTTTTGGCGTCTTGGAGTTTTTGTAAAGATAAGAGCAAAAGAAAAATGCAAACGAAACGATTGAACTCAATATCGTTTAGGCTCCCCATACTTTACACATCAAGAAAATCCCACACCAACCAGAACATTTAATGAAAATCTTATCTTAATTATAAAAATAACGACAATATTATATTGAAAAGTTCCTTACATATGCAGCATTCGCTTACTATATATCTTTGGTAAGAATTTCTCCGGTCTCCTATTCTTTCCTTGAGGTGATGCTTATTTTCATATCTAAATTTACTATTAAGACAGAGGACAAATTGTACTTTCGTGGGGTAAAAAATTCGGTAATTAATTTAATTGTATCATAATTAGTCAATATAGACACAAATGCTGCCAAGTATTGGCATTCAAATAGACTTCACTTATTCGTGAGTTGTTATTAATGTGTTCAAAGGAAGTCACTTCAACAACACTAACTCCCGAACATCCATCTCCTCCACTGTCTCTCATCATATCCCTCACCCTTGCAACATCATCCCACCTCCCTACAATCGCATAAAGATTTGACATTAATACGTAAAACCCACCATTTTTGTAATTCAAGAAAAATAATTTCTTCGCCAAGCATTCTCCAAGCTTGATCTCTTGGTGGATGCAACAAGCACTTAACAGAGCTCCCCAGACAGCAGAATCAGGTTCGATCTCCATGTTATTAATAAATTCCATTGCTTCCTTAAACAAGCCTGCCCGACCTAAGAGACCAACCAAGCAGGCACAATGTTGCAAACCTGGCTTCACACCATACTCTTCTGTCATGATGCGGAAGTACTCTGTTCCTTCACTGACAAGTCCCCCATGGGTGCATGCTGCTAAAATTCCCAAGAAGGTGATTTTATCAGGTTTTAGCCCTTTTTCTTCCAGTTCAGAGTAAGAACTGAAAGCTTTATGTTCAAGCCCGTATAAACTATAACCTGATATAATAGAGTTCCATGTTGGCAAACATGGATAATTGATGCTATTAAAGACCTTTTCAGCATACTCTAATCTTCCACACTTGGTATACATGTCTATTAGAGCAGTTCCTGTGAAATCTTCCATTTTCACATTGTTCCTTAGAACATAGTTATGCAGTGTCTCTCCAATCCGCAGGTAACCAAGCTGGCAACACCCAGATAATAAACTAGTAATAGTAATGGCATCCGGTTTTTGTCCAGACATTTTCATTTGGCAGAATAAATCCACAGCGTCACTTGATTTTCCAGCCTGCACACAGCAAGATATCACAGAATTCCAAGTGATCAGAGGTCTTTTGTTCATCTCAAAAAACAAACAGAAAACATCTTCAATCTCATCAAATCTAGAATACATGCTTATCAGCCCATTAGCAACTAAACCATCGGTAGTCAGCCCACTCTTTAATCCATAAGCATGGAAAGCACGCCCAACAGCAAAATGAGCAGTATCTGTAATTCCATGAAGGACACTAAGTAAGGCAACTGCATCCAGTTTCATATCTAACAGCTGAGTTTGGATAAAATACTCAACCACTGACTTTATATCACCTTTCTCAGAATAGCTTGACATTATTGCAGTTAAGGAAATCAGATCGTTTGTTGGAAAATGTTTGTAAAGAAGTTCCGCCATATCTGTGTACCCTTGCCTTGTATATAAACAAACTAGCGAAGTAATGACAGAAGCATGATTGGTCATGCCACATTTTATAATATAACAATGGATAGTTTCTGGAACAGCGTTTGCTGACAGAAGGCTCATCATTGTCACTGGACTGGGTTGCAAACCCTCCTCTAGCATCTTTTTGAAGCAAACCATTGCCTTCTCCAAGAAGCCATTTTGGCCGTAGGCACCAATCATGGAATTCCAAGAAACAACACTTCTCTCAGCCATTTCTTCAAATAAGAGTTCCGATGCTTCCAAATCATCACATTTAGCATACATTGAGGTAAGGGCATTCTTCAATTGAGGACCACAACCAAGGCCAGCTTTAACTCCAAACCCATGAAGGGATCTTCCTTGAAAAATTAGCTCATAGCGACCACAAGAAGGTACCAAACTAACAATTGTAGTATGATTAGGTCTGAAACCCTCTCTAAGCATCTGTACAAAGTGGGCCAGCGCATCATAATGATGCCCATTTTGTGAATATCCACAAATCAATGCGTTCCATGAAACAACATCTCTACAAACCATATCTTCAAACAGTTGGCGAGCATTCGTTGTAAACCCCAGTTTCATGTAGAAATCAAGAAGAGCAGTATTTACATAAACGAATTTGTTGATACCCCGTTTCACCAATTGGGTTTGAACCTGGCTACCTTCTAAACCCGCAGTCACTGAACCGTAATCATAGGAAGAAAAGGATGAAGCGCAGGCTTTAACAAGTAACGAGAACGTGAGATCATTGGGATTCGTGTTAGCCTCTAAAAGCTGCCGAAAGATAACCAGTGCCCTTTGGCTTCCAGTATACAACGTAAGCAGAGAGTGAAAGAGCAAGAGGGTAGGAGTTTTGGCGCTGTATACTGTACATGCGTTCATAATCAGTACTCGGCGGGGAACACGGGAGCAGGCTAACTGGTATACAGTTCAAGACGGGTCGTCGTTTTCAGAAACTGATGATAGGATGAGCAAACGACGAAATAACGACACTAGCATAAATCATTTGATACAGAGCGGTACAATTTTTATATAAACTTTTACTTAAAAGACAGATAAGAGCGTGAGAAATGAGAGTTAACGAAAGGATAATAGTTAGGGCACGTGATAGGATGTGGGAAAGTTCCACCTCGAGTTCGCATATTAAAACGTGGTATTTCAGTTATAGAGGCACCTTCTTCTAATGGACTAGTTTTTTAGGGTGAGTTCTACCTTTGTAATTTGAGTGTTTATCATTGGTGCTTTTATTGAGAGGAGCGCTCAATAAGTCCCTTTGTCGGAAACACAGCGGGAAAGGGCTACCTAGTGTCCACAAGTGGTCTGGAGTGAAAGCCGTTCGTGGGCGTCCAGCCTCAACGGGGGGTGCTATAATACGATGTCAGAAAGTCCAACATCGGTTCCGCATACTAAAACAGGATAAATGATTTTTATACTCAAGTTGCAATGATAGAACTCACCTCAAAAGACTAGTCCATAGGGGAGGGTGTCTCTGCAACTTAAGTACCATCCCGTTTTAGTATACCCAAAATTTTTTTTTACTTTTCAAAATTAATTAATTAATTTTTATATCATGAGTTTTTTTTAGAATTTTTTGAGATGTTTATATATTTTTTGTAAAATTTTTTAAGTTACAAATGAATAGCAAAAAAAAAAGTATGGATGAATAGTAAAAGGAATGTAAAAAAATTCAAAAAAAAATTTTAAAAAATTCTGAAAAAAATATCTGAGATAAAAAATACTTAATTAATTTTAAAAAATAAAAATAAAAAAGGAGAACGGTAGCTAGTCCCCAATGTTACACTTTCTTGGCCCTATCACGACTCTTGAACATCTCTTATAAAATTTACAAAAAAATTTTTTTTAATCAATTAACATATAGTAAAATAATATAAAATAAATTATAACAATTCACTACAAATATTTTTATATATTTTGTAATAAATATTTTTACGAAAAAAATATTCTTCTAAAATGTATGGCTCGTATCTTGATTTAGGATATGGATCCCATATTTTTTTATAAGCAAAATATGGTTCTTTTCTTATAAGAAAATAGCATTACAAAAAATTAAAAAAATTTAAATAAAATATTAATAAGTTTTAATTTATAAGGAATCAATATTAGTTTAATAAAAAAAAATTTAAATAATAAGGTTAAATTTTTAAATAAATAAGATTTTTTTAAGACTTAATGATATTTTATTTAAATTTCTCTTCAATATTAGTTTAATAAAAAAAACCTCTAAAAAAATAATGTTAAACTTTTAAATTATATTAATCTTTTTTTAAAACTTGTTAATATATTTTTTAAATTTTTTAAATTTTTTATAATACTCTTTTCTTATAAAAAAAGAACCATGATGAGATCCATATCCCTTGATTTATTTAGTTAATCCGAGGCAAGTACGACAGAGGTACACCACCAAAATCAACCTTGGTCGCCAACGGCTCTCGCATACAAAGCCAGCCGCATAGCATATTGAGTCACAACTGATAAGCAGAATCATAGATTGCGAGTAAGCAACCTCCTTTCTAGAAGCAGCAGAATTTCCAGGCAACTAGTTAGATGCAGCTCTAAATTTGAAAACAGAAGATACGCTAAGACAATGTGTACAGCTAAGACTAAGCAAAGAGTTAAATTGGTCACGTGCTGCCTTTGATCTTGGTAATTTCAAATTTGTAGTAAAAAAAAAAAATTATACTACAATTTCAGGTGTACAGATCCCAGCCCAAACGGCTAGGATTCTTTGCACATAGGACAAAACAAGTTTTGTTAAAAAATAAAAAATAAACTAATATCTGAACCATCCAAATATTTTGGATGGTTTCGATTTACAGAAAATGAAGAAAAGGATCCCAGCCTTCGGCTGGGATCCTAGTCTCAGTTTCCATTGTCACCTGTACCAAATGTCTCTTAGGATGGATCTCATGAGATACCAAACGTATGATCTTTATAAAGATAAACTAGAAATGATGACTTAGATTACAAAGATCACTTGAGATTTAGAAAGATAAATAAAAGGCTCAATCATAGCCTTTGAATTACAATAACCAAATGACAATCAGAAGTGAGAGGAAAACAATAAAAAATAACCTCCACCCAATTTATGCTTAACCTGTGAATTCATCTTAAATATGTTCTACTTCTAACTGCGATCTGTAGAACAACTTTATGCCCTTTCGCCATATGAGTTTTCAAGGATCGGCACCTCTGGTCCATATATCAAACGGCAACGCTCAGTAAATGAACTAACCATTCTAGAGGCGACCTCCTTAAAGAACATTGACGCAATCTGACAACCAGAAAGTCACAGTGATATCTTATTAATCATAATAGAAAATTACAAAATACTAGAATCTTGATCATGAACATAAGAAAAATTTAAGCATAACCATACTCATGCCAAGACTCTGAACAAAGAACCCAAACTATATTATAGTTTTGTAACCTCTGGTGGTTTCTAATCTCTTACAGTATCAAGGATCCAAAGTCCACACAGCAATCAAAGCAATTAAATTTGTGACAGAAACCATATAATATGATAGGAACCAAAATTATGTATTCACTGTGTAGCACTGATATACGGGTACGTGTATTGATCAGAAACAATAAGATACGCAAGATACAACAGTTATCTGAAAATCTAGGATGGGGTATGGTGGGGTGTATTATATAAATATTTTGAAAATATAATATGATATTAAATTTTTAAATAATACTGCACAATACATATTCATACCAAAAGTTACAATTATCAAAATATAATCCTTGCAAACCTTATTTTTAACACAAAACTCTGCAGAGACATACCCGACATGGATACAATACAATACAGATCTGCCTGCAGAAATGGTATATCAAGAGTTGTGAAAACGGAACAACCCAGCCCACCAGGTTGAACCACCACAGGTTGGACAGCAACTTATTCATGCTTACAACTCAGTAATTAAAAGTTCACAACTTAGAACACAAAACACAGTAGTTAGAATATCTTTCAAGAGGAATAAAGAGCAGAAAAAAATAAAGAAAGGGGCTACATAACCAGAAAGGCTAAAAAAAAGGCAATCACAAAAGTCTATTTGCAAGTTTCAAGATTGAGAAGCAACTGGACAAAAATCAAATGGTTGAGAAGAAATTAATTGAGTCAGAAGACCAGAAAAGTAGTTATCAAAAAGTAGTTATCAGAAAGTAACAATCTATGCACACGACCAAAAAATACTGCCAGACTGAACAGCATATTAATTATTTCTTACATTCTGACCACAGTCCGCCTATTTAGACCATATACAACAATTTTAGATGTTTGGACGAAAATCTAGGGCATAAAATAAGTATAAAATATAAAATTACAGAATTCTCAGGCTGTCAATGCCAATAACATAAACAGCCTACGCAAAACCCATGTTCTTGAATCAGGCCTAATGTTTCCTCAGAAGTTGACAGTGTGACAGACCATGAGGTAAATCACAACAACAGGAGGTAGACAACGGGCAATATGGGATATGGTTATGGTTATGGCAGGAAAAATGTGGAGGAAGCCAAGGCAACTAGGGTGGCATCTTTATAGTCTTAACAATGTTAATTATGATGAAGAAGGCCGTTCCTAAAATTGTATGGCCAGTGATGTGGGTATGTTGGTGGAGGGAAAAGCATGCCAAGATACTGAGTGCGGTACTACCTAGTCTGCAAAAGCACATATTTCTTAACATGCACAAGTATTTATTATCCACCAAGTAAGCCATCATCAGACAGAGAAGGAAGAAGGAGGTAGGTACTAAGGGTTGTAACGAACATGTATAACATGCAGGGTTCAACTCAAGCCAATAAAAAAGTGAGGGAAAACTAATTCCCCAAACAAGCGTAAGAGACACCAAAAAGGAAGTTGAGGAGAAAAGAATCAAAAGATACAGAACAGCAGAGCTATACCTGTCTGTAAAGCGGAGACTGAAACTTAAAATCCACCAAGAAATGAAGGTTGCAAGTTCCTGGAACTGGGCCCTGATTGAATTCCCATACGTTTATCAAATGGTCAAACAGGGTGCTGTGTGACACAGTGGTCTGGAGGCAAAAAATATATAGTAAGTACAACACAACAGCTAGCAGCAGAAGTGAAGTAAGAAACCAATAATGGGAGAACCATATTCAGAATAACGATTAGTTGGAACCATCATCTAGGGCAAATATAGAACCTATAGTTCATACAAATAAAATTCAAGCCATTATCAGAAAGGACCAAAGCCACACCGGTACAGCAGGACAAGTGTGCTAAACTAGTTTGTGCATAATTTGCATGCAATGCCAATACTGATTTCCACACTTATACCAGAGTGGCTAGCAGTTTTCACTAAGATTTCAGCACTCCAAAAATAATTTATTTCATGCTACACAAGGATTATCCTCATGATGCTCAAGCAGCACACATGCACAAGAATTAGACGAAAACAATATTGCTGTATCTTATCCAAAGTTGCAGAGAAAAGCTAATGTCAAAAACTAAGGGGGAAAAGGAATAAACATTGTTAATACAAAAAAGATTTAAAAAGAAAAGAAAATGCATATCTGAACTTGCTTTGTAACCCAATATAAACCATTGATTTTCCAAAAGAATGAGTATATGTTTTTACTGAACACCAAAACTGCTAGTTTTCTGAATGAAATGGAAGCAGAAATTAAAGGTAGTATCAAACTTTGGCTAAAATAGGTCTATCGGTCTAATCCATTTTTGGAAAATTTAAGGTCACAAAAACAGTTGCTTATAAGTCATAACAATCATCCTGATGCAACAAAAAGGTAACCGTTAATAAAGTAGAACCTCTTAACTACCGTGTTATAGAGTAGAGGAGGTTGAATACCTTTATACGCTTTGGTCTGTCCAATTCGACATGGGAAACATAACTTTCAACCAGATATTTAAATCCAATCTCCAACTCAGCATCAAATGATCCGTCTGGATTGTGTTTAAGTATTTCTGACCTCTGACACCATGGGACAAAACCATGATAGAAGTCAACAGCTGCAACAACATCAAATAGTTGCTCTGGAGAGTACCTAATAATCAAACAGTGTATTAGCTTGTATGCATTGTAGTATCATAATTCAACATTAACAACAATGCTTACAAGGCCCTGGATAAAAAAGACAATTCATACGCTTGCGTTTGTCTAAAAGTATTTCATATAATCAAATGCCATCTTATAGAAGTCAAATTTATCAGAACAGAAATTTACGAATATACCTAGCCAACAGAAAATAATAAATTTTAATTAAAAAAAAAAGGTCAACATAATATCTGAAGCAAGTTTAATATATTTAAAAGATAAACTAATTTCTCATCAATAAACCAATTTTCTCCCAGAAAGAGAAATAAATCACGGATGAAGCAAGGGCTAATCATGAAGAGACTATCATGCCTCAAATAGGTAAAAATAAAAAATCAACAATATGCAGAATTACGAAAAGAACTAAGGTCCTGTTTAGCAATAGATGGAAACTTTGAAAAAATACATTTAATAACCTATTGACACTCTAGAATTTATTAAGGAAGTTTTAATTGAGGCAAGCCACTAGGTGTGGGAATTGAGTAGGTAGCACGAGTATTAGGTTAAAGCCAAAAAAAATCTCAATTGAGACACAAAGATTAGAAGCGGAACACTCTAATTCCACCAGGGAATATTTACAATGTACAATTAGAAACAAATATATGCTCAGAGACACAGATAAAGAGAATAACATAATCAGGTTACCCCAAAACGCGCCTCTCCTCATAATTTTTTGATAAAACACCTTCTTCACCATCTCCACATCCAAGAAACTGCCTCGTTTGAACAGAATTATTATTACATAAACCTCCTATAGATGATGTAGAATCAGTGCAGCGGCCAAAGGGTTTATAAATGGACCGGTTCTGGATAACCGCAGTGGCACTAAGGCGTCGACATTGATCGGATTTCCTTAGCTTGCTCTTGCCGGAACTAATTAATTGTCTGACACCACTTTTACGCGATACAAAGGAGCGGAGTGCTTTTGAAGTCGACAAAAATGGCGGCATTGTCAATTCCTAAAAATTGGGGAACCCTAACTTCCACACCGTGAAGCTAAATTGGTCCAAAACAGATATGCACCAATTAAGTGCAGTTAAAACCACGAAAGCCAAGCTTATTGGAATTCTCAGACGCTGAAAATTTTCTGCTGGAAAGGAATAAGGCTGAGTGAATATCACATATTCGGAGTCGAAACGAACCGAGAATGTCAAGCCTAATAAATGAAAAGTCAAGCCTTGAAACAATCTCGAATGGATCCAGAGGCGACGGTGAAGCAAAATGGACGAAGAAATCTGATCAGTTATTAGGAGCTGCAGAAGCTTGGTGTTTGTGTTTCAAGAGATTTCGAGATTGGAGGCCGTTCGTTAAATGAGACGGTGGCTCTTTAATCTCTAGACCATTTTGAACCGGTACACGACGCCGTTATCAGTTGACCGCACACGTGGAGAAAGGATTGAAGAATGAAGAGCCAACGCCCTCGGCAAGAAAACAGGAAGCATGCCGTCTACGGCTCAATCTCGTATGTTTTAAAATAATTATTATTTTAAAATTTTAAATTATTTTTATTTTATATTATTAATAAATATTAATTATTAAATTTACTTTTATTTATTATTTTTTTAATAAAAATAATAAAAAAATGTAATTAATTTTAATTAATTTAATTTAATTAAATATAATTATCTTTTATTATTATTAAAAATATTTAATAACTTAATTAATTTGTATATTATTAAATAAAATAAAACGAAGAGTAATATATTAAAAGTTATCACTCCCTCTTTTCGTTCTCCCAAATTTGTCTAGAAGCCTCCCACCGACTCATCTCTCATCTCAACTCTATGGCCATTTCTATCCTACGCAGGAGCACGGTGCTCCTGTGAGAGAGAGGGGACTGTGGGCCCCATATGTGCCCACGTGGGGTCCACAGCCCCCCTCTCACAGGAGCACCAATGCTCCCCTCCTTCCTTCTCACCGTCACCCACTGCAAGCATCACGACAACAACTCCAGCCTGCAGCAGCTTTACCACACAACACCATCCACGCCTTCAAAGAGCCACCAACGCTCACCGTTGCGAGCACCACTTGAAGCTTCGCTATCGTAGCAACTCCAATTAAGACCAATGGTTTCTATACCTATCAGGCGACGTGCTCAGAGGAATGGAACTACTCTTCTACAGCAAAGCTAATGGCGGAGATCTCAGCTTTGTCAAAACCGTCCGACGGTAGCGGCGTCTTAATGATTTCACAAAGGTGAGGAAAATAGTTTGTGAAAATGAAGAGGAAATGGTGAAGACTTAATCTCCAATGGGAAAGGGAAGAGTCCTTTTGTGAAGAGATGAGAGATCAAGGAACTAAATTTTCAGCGAAACGTTCGAAATGCTTCGAAGACACCGAAACGAAATGACATTCTACCGAAACGAAACGAAACAAAAAAAAAAAAGAAAAGAATTGTTCATAACTAAGATTGAGAAAAATCTAAACCTATTTTAAATTATGAAACTAAAAAAAAATAAAAAAATAAATAAGATTGAGAAAAATCTAAACCTCTTTTAAAATTTTTATTATTATTTATCATATTGTATCGTACAACCTATTAGCTTATACTTTATTTTATGATAGTATTATTTATATTCTTTATATTTAATTATCAAAATAAAATATTTGATTTGATTTTTATAATTATTTTTATTATTGTTTTGTTTCTTTTAATAAACTATATT
>JASKGM010000008.1:1480695-1492372 GCA_034509205.1 Ceratonia siliqua
GATCTAATATTTTGTTTCATTTTCAAAATTTATGAACATTAATTATATTAATGTTATTTGAATAAAATGTAATTATTTAATATTATGCTATTTAATTATATATATCTATATTATTATTATATTAAAATCCTTTATAATTAAAAATATATATTATTTAAACTTATTCGAAACATTTCTTAAAAAATCATTCGTTTCCACGAAATTTTTGAAATGTTTCGAAACGTTTCCGTTTCCTGAATAACCGAAACAGTACCTCGAAACAAAATTTAATACCTTGTGAGAGACCTGCAGCAATATGGAGGGAAAAAATTCTTCTCTTTTTGCCGTACTGAGAGATAAAAAAGATAGAAAAACCGGTGTGGGATGCTCATCATATTTAATAATATAATATTAATGATGTGGGAAAAAAATGAAAATATAAGTGTTTTCTTTTATACTTTTATACATGTTTTTATTTTTTAATTAGTATTTTTATTATTATTTTAAAAAATAAATTAAAAAAATTTTCATAACACATTAATTAAAAAATACAAAAAAAGGAAAAAAAGTTAAAATAATCTTTTGATTCTTTTGTATTTTTTTTATTTTTTTAATTTATTTCTTCAAATAAAAAATATAATAAAAATTAAATAATTTAAAAATAAAACTCCAGAATTCCCCGTAAAAATAACATTACTAATTAAGGACAAATGTTAGTCTCACGAATTAACTTTTTTACAAAAGGCTTAAAATGTGTATGTGAGAAATTATTAATCTAATAATTAAGAAAGAAAAGAAATGCATTATAAAGGATGTTGTATTAAATAAATGTTTTATGAGTTTTACAAATTATTATTTATGTAAAAATAACAAACTTCTAAGCTAAATAATTATTGTACATAAACTAATCATTTTTGAAAGGTTAAGATCTTTTGTAACGAGAAAACACAAATTTTAGTCTAAATTTTGCGGTAATTAAGGTGAAGAGAATGTAAAGAAGTGAAAATAGTTATACCTCAAAATTACTTACAATCTAAAGTAGCTACTGAAGTAATAAGTATGAGTAAGGAGGAGATAGAGAGAGGGAAATGACTCCCCCTAACTATAGTTACAAATTAACTGTAAACTAGACAAAAACAAACTCACCACTCGTAAATATATACAAAGAAAACCCAGCCATATAGAAACAATTAGCATGTGCAATTTCCGCCAAGTCCTCGGCTACTTTAGTTTGCTGCCTAACAACGTTTCACAATTCCACTGAGCCTGCAAGTGATCCTATATTCTAAGTAGTAAGCACCACAGCTAGGGAGAAATCTTGAGATCCCTCACCTGTTCATTGCCTAAATCATCAGTTATCAGAGATTTCAGTCTTTTCACGTTGGTTCTACTGTTATCCTCTTCGCATTCCACTTCTTCATCAACAAAGTTCTGATCTGACATCTCTGCGAAAACAATAGTCTTATATTAATAGAGCCAATTTTGAAAACAGAGGAGAGGAGATTGAAGCAAATTATGGGGCACCTGTATCGATGCAGAACATGTCCCGATGACACAAATCAAACACTTGACTTGTAGTGGGAACACCTTCTTCAAGGACACTTGAAGATTTCAAGCGCTGAATCCATGGATTTGCCTTTGAATCTTGGCACTCATTGCTCCCACTTATTTGCGGATAATCTCTTTTAAACTTGATCTTTTGCCAACAGCCATCTCCAAGCACCTTCAACTGTTTGTTATTCAAGAATTTGCATGATGTTTAAGAACAAGCAGCACCAAAGGAAAATGAAAGTCTATATATAATCATTGGGTTTGGTTTGTTAAGAATGTAAATACCACATTCTTTTGTCATTATCTTCTTTACATTTTGGGTAAATATTTTACTTCTTCTGCTCTTAAAAATAAACCTAGAAATTTTAAAGAATTCAGTTGTAGATAATTGGATATCCATAAATTCTATGAATAAATATAAAATAAGTGAAGCAGCTATGAATGAGATGCTGAGAAGCTAATTCCATCGAAAATTAAAAAAAAAAAGTCTCCAGTATCACATAATTATAATGGACGCATGTTGAATTTATTATTTTTACATGAAAAGAAGAAGAATTAAATATAAAATGTTTGTAAATTATTTGAACTTTTTTACCATAAAATCACATATAGTAAATGTATTAATCATATATTTTTTATTCCTTCTCCCAAATTTTGAAAAGCTTTTTTAAAAATGTTTGATTAATATGATTTTTTTTTTCTTTTGTACATAAATAACGGTTTGAAAGTTTTATTTAAAATTTTTTACACCAAACCTGGGTAGAAGCGGTAGTAGGATGTGAGAAAGTTGGTTTAGGGGAAGAGCAACACAGCATTTGCTTGGAATCATATAACTGATTGACAAATGATGCTTCCATAGACTTAAGATACATGCTGTGTTTCTGGTCTGTCCACTCTGTTTTTGACATTAATCTCTTCACTAAAGTGTCCTGATAAACAAATGTATGAAAAGAAGGGATACATATGCCATCAACAAAAAAATGAAAAAGAGAAAGAAGCAATTTGGAGATATGAAAAGTACCTGCATGGAGTTGTCTGGGTTGTCGATGGTGGATGAACTCGTCCCATTTTCACTTGCTCTCAAATTCTTCATTTTTTTTGCAGAGATAGAATGAAAGGAGGTGAAGCTGAAGGTGGAAGCGGCGTTGGGAACATAAAAAAAGAGGTACAGTTGTCAGCGCTTTAACACGTGTCGTGGGGCCATAGCACCGCCACGTCATCGTAATTGGAGCAGACAGCGCGGTAGATATTTTATCGGAGCATCCAAAATATCTGTTATCCTCACTTTGACGATGTGGTGCTGCACTTTCAGTTGTCAGGCTCAGGGCCCCTCACTCTTCCTCTTTGCTGTTTCTTAAAAATCCCGTATCGTCTTTCTTATTTTTGTATTAAAATATTTGATAATAATATTAAATCTTTTAATACTTAATATTAGAAATGTTGAGCATCCGGCTCAAAACAACCGCGTTTCACTAACCCTTCACATTCTAAGATATTTCAAGGTTATAATATAAACTGATAACATTCACGTGTATACTAAGTTACTAACTAAAATATTCATATTAAGCAATCAAAACTCATTACGCTGTTTTTTTAAATTAAATATTTTAACGTTTTAAAAAATATTTATTTCTATATAAAAAAATACAATTTAAGTTTTTTCCCCTTATAATGTATCAACTACAGCAGAAACAATTAAATATCATAGTATCATCAGCTAAGATGTCCAAAAGTATAAAATGGGGCCGTGTTTAACTACGAAAAAAAATCACCTTTAACCGGACTGCTTGGTCAATTTCTTTTTGTAGATCAGACATTCCCATCACCTTATAGTAGAGTACGAATTCCACTTTCCACGAATATATTCCGAAAAAATCGTTTGCAAAATTTCGATCTAAAGATCCATATAGAACATGAAAAACCTGTTGCCCAAAAACTTTTTAGATACGAAACGTAAATGATTCATGACGCAGGAAAAACTGCGTTTGAACTGCACGTTTTGTCTGCATGTCAAGGATTATACTTTATAGCATCATCACTTTCTTTTTTTTTTTGGATATGGAATAGCATCGTCACTTGAGAGCGCAAAAAGCAGTAGATCGGAGCCGCTTGGTATTAGCTCACCCACGAACCATGACCTTATTCCAGTCTGCCTGGACTGAATATTCTTGCGACCATTCAGTTATCTATGATGTTCTTCTTCAAATGGCATATGCATAGAGAATAGAATACACACGCTCCAAGGGAAGCAAAACAAGCAAGGTTCTGTCTCAAGTTTCTGGCTTCTGCTCACTTTCAGGAATGACAGTGTCTTGCAAGTCTATCCGACCTGCATAACGATAGCACATTAAAACAGCACGGGTAAAAATAGCAGAGTTAAATTTCTTTATCAGATTCTGGCAATCTACTGGAGCGGAAGGGTAGGAAAAATTAGCTGATAACGCACACCGGCAGAAGGGACTCTGCCTAGTACATGTCACTTGTATCTTACTTTTTCTCTTTTAATTGGAAAGAGAAGAACTGCGGGACGAGGGGACCAGGGTAACAAGTGCTCTTGCTACAAATTTTTTTTTTTCTACAACCAGATTTTTTCTCCACAAGGACGTGTAAGGAAAAATTTTGCATAAACATTTAAATGAAGTGGGTTTTATGTAATATTACGCACTCCACCCAGTTACATGAAAAGACAAAAAAAAAAACCTTTGGATATGCCTACCTGAATTTATTTGTGCGCATCAGTGCAAGTATAGATTATCATACCTAACAAGGAAACTAGGGAAGGGGATTTTGATGATCCATTCAATCTTCCATCTGTACCTGCAAAACATTATGTTCATTGTTCATTAAAATGACATTGTAAACTGAAGCATAGTTCACTAAGAATTCATTTCTTATACCAAAAGATATGGGGGAATGATTAAGTAATATATCATAACAGACAGAGATTTTGGGTATAGAGAAACATCGACAGATGCAAGTTGTTGACTTCATTAATATCTCCTATGAGTCTATGACAATTCGATAGGCATAATAAACGTTGAGCACCAAGCCTTGAAGACAACAAATGGGTAGTAATTCAGTCAAAAAAATGTATTCAGTCCAATTCCTCTTTGTTAAGTTTGTTAATTTAGAAGGTCAGGCAATATTTTGACAACAAAATATTCAGTAGCATGCACTTTGTAAATTGTAATACATGATAAAAAACCTTATAGCATGTACTTTTGTATGCCTTGTATTCATCATATTTGAGTAGAGATTAGACTTCCTACAAGCTACCAAGTGCCCTTGTCACTAGACTACACTTGGTGCCTTACGTTTGAGTTCATATTTATATACAAATTATTGAGTTATGTACGGTCATTTTGCCTCCTTAAGTTTGAGTTCAATTAAGGGTTCCCTTGTTGAACCAAAAGACCAGGTTTCTTAATTCATGTAAGTTAAAATTCATGAAACTTAACAAAATGACAAGCAAAATTACTATCTATTATGGAACAAGATGTTGTAGAGCACAGTATCGAACCACAGAAGTTACATACCTGAACTTTCAAGTGATTTAAGGATGTCTGATTTCTTAAAAGTATATCCCATGAAATTGGTGTCCTTGGATGTTAACATCTGAAAGAGGTCAAAAGGAAGTAAAATATCTCAACATTGCGATTTAGTCAAGGGGAATGAATTTACAAGGTCTAAAAGACATAAAAAAGCAAGTTTCGAATGAATCTACAGAATACCTCCCAACAGAGCAAGGCCAAATGGAAATTTGGCCATAATGGAAGTGTTGAATAAAGGGTTCCACATAGGTAAGGAATAATTGGGAGTAAGATGAAAGTTTATTTCTATGTGCTGGAGACGTCACCCACAAAATACCTTGCATTAATTGTGCTTTTTAAATACAGTAAAGTAGTTTTTTGGTCCAATTGAAAATTGCTAACCTCCACAACATAGTGAGGTTAGCAATCCATATATATAAATACGAATTCATAGAGATGCTCTTTGTAAATTGCAAGCTGACAAAATTATTTACCTTTCGCCAAGGTCCCACAGTTGCTGTTGTGGATGGTGTTCCTTCTACCTGCAAATGGACAAACTCACCTTCAGTCTACACTAGTTTTATAATCCGTCATTATCTACAAACGACTACAAAATCAAAAGGCAAGAGGCAAATGATACCCCCAAGGAA
The DNA here is from genome assembly GCA_034509205.1 of Ceratonia siliqua. Taxonomy (NCBI): domain Eukaryota; kingdom Viridiplantae; phylum Streptophyta; class Magnoliopsida; order Fabales; family Fabaceae; genus Ceratonia; species Ceratonia siliqua. Next base: position 1,486,406 of record JASKGM010000008.1, read on the forward strand.
ACAGTTTCCCAAGTAGTTTTTAACTATCCATTTGCCACTTTGGAAAAGTACTACTTTTTTTGCCACTCATTTAGTATCAATATTACATTATTTCTTTATACAAAGAAAAAGGTTAGGTAAATATGCTAAACTGTAATACGCTGGCCATCCGTTAATTAATATACATTCTCCTGGATAATCAATTTGCAGTGTGATGAAGATGAAATTTGAGAGAACATGGAATTCAACCATTTGGGATATTACCTTGCACATATTGACATTGAAAATAATTTATTTCCATTCTTGAGAAGTCTAGTAAAATTAAACAATTTAGAGCTTGTGCGAAATTAAGCATGTATCTATTTTCACCCTTTGAATTCCAATGTAGAATTTGCAGAGCATATATTTTCACCTACTCAGCATTGCCAATAATGCATAAACTTTCATGTACTCACTTCGTGAAACTTCTCAAAATTTTGTGTGTCCAAGTCTCCAATGACAGTAGGTTTATATGCAGCTTCCATTTCATAAAGCATATCCCACTGAATAGATCTGAACCATGGATGAGCCTGAAAAGGGAAGTAATGATATTTAATAGTGGACTTGTCACTTGAGCAGATTAAAGTCTTCTGGAGATATGATAGGCACTTTTGAAATTACTGGATTATCATTTACTTTTCAATGCACGTGAAGAATAGTAAATCTTGAAACTAGGAAAACCAAATAAGAAATACAGTGGTTATACCTAAGAGAGTTGTTACCTTTATTTCTTCTACTCCTCTGGTCCCAAGTCTTGTGTCAACATCACATAGTAAGTGACAGATCAGATCCTTGGCTTCAGCTGATATCTTGGGTTCTCCGGGAAATTTCAGGCATGTTTTCCAGTTAACTATCTGAAAAAAATACACAAAAAATAAACATATTCATATGAATAAATACACCACATTATGAGAATATAAAAACCAAAAAATCAAATACCTTACGGCATGTCATCCTTGGATCATCAGAACAAAAGGGAGGATACCCAATGAGCATCTCGTACATGATTGCCCCAAGAGACCACCAATCACATTCCATTCCATATCCCTTTTTGAGCAAAACTTCAGGTGCCATGTAATCAAGAGTTCCAACAGTTGAATATGCCTGAAGAAGTATATAAGTTAGAAACAATTAAAAGCATTTATGTTAAAATAAATCACCGCTTAGTATCAGAAAGCAGAAACTTAATAACTTTAGTATATGATTAAGTCGTTGTGTTAGAGTAAATCTACAGTTAACTGTTTATCTTAGAAACTTTCGAAATAAAAGGAAAAAAAATGAAAAGGAGTGATGAGTTAGAGAGAGAAATAGTGAATAAGTGATTTATTTACAAGTTTTGAGCGAAACATTTTTGTGAGAGAAATATTGCTCTTGTATTAAAAGGCTTTGACATTCTGTTCGTTAAACCAACAATACATAACGAGGAACTTGAAATGGGGAAAATGGCAATACCAATGCTCGGCGATTACGTTTCCACTGTTGTAATTGCTCCTTTGGCATCAACCAAGGGGATGCAGAATATCCTTCAGTTTCACTAGTTGATTCATGAGTGGTAAAATCTTCACTTTCCAACAAAATTGTTGAATACTTATCATCAAGAGGCTTACATAAGCCGAAGTCTGAAAGCTTCAAATGGCCATTTTTATCCAGTATCAGATTATCTGGTTTTATATCCCTACAAGCAGAATACATTCGACCGAACGTAAGCTTTGTTGTATCATTTGAGAATAATTACTCACAAGAGAAGTTAAGAATCTTTCTCCAGAAACAATGTTCCCCAATAATCTTTCTCTATAGCTTCAACAATCATGAATTAAATTCCATAAATTCTTTCTAGAAAATTTCCTTCGGTAATTTCATTTTGGTCATCCCAAATTTTCTCTACTTTCCTTGTTTAATATGATTGAAAGACCTTCTATTAAAAAAAACATGATTGACTACGTTAAATTACCAAATTTTATATAAATCAATCCACTTTTGCATAAAAGCAGACTACAAGTGGGAGATTCTGCTAAAATACATTCTTTTTACAATCTGACAAGCTATATGTAAATTGTATATGTTATAGCCGCGAGCATTCCATGTTCTAAGAATACGGCAAAGCGCCTTAAGAATACTGGCTCTGGCTAATTTGCGCCCGAATTGACAGAATTTTGTCTTTGTTAGACCAAGGCATGAGCCAACTTGTTAATCTAAAGAAGGGCCTTGTGGCATATAGGAAGATGGAGATACCTTCCAAGGTGTTCTGTGCCCACAGCTCTTATATATAAAGTAGCTATGCGCCTATGCCAAGCAGTAAAACAAAAACTAAATAGTTTGGCAATAGCCATACCTGTGTACGTAATTGTGTTGATGTATTGAGTGAATGGCTAAGATGCTTTGAGCAATGTAGAAGCGGGCAGCATCTTCAGAAAGAATATCTTCTCTCATTAATAATGTCATAATGTCACCACCAGGTAAATACTCCATGATTAGATACAGGAAATCTGAATCTTGGAATGAGTAATGAAGTTTTACAATGCACCGACTATCAACCTCAGCCAGCAAGTTTCTCTCAGATCGAACATGTTCCACCTAAATTAGAATGACATCACGAGGTAAAAAGAAGTAAATGAGTTGATTCCACCGGCCAGATTAGCTAGTAGAAGACAATTTTTGTCTACTAACAATTTGAAAATTATAATATTTAACATTTCCTTTGAGCCCCAAGGTCATACATAACATAATGAAGGGCTGATGAATTTTGAGTTTTACTTTTTTGTGATGACTGGTAAGAAGATTGGTGGATTGAAGTATTGTATACTGCTAAAGAAAGATGCATATCAGGGCTAAGTTTGACAGCCACTACCTGTCCACGACTAAGCATCTCGGATTTCTTCAATTTCTTCATGGCAAAAATCTCTCCTGTACTTTTAGCACGACATAACCTCACCTACATTATGTGAAAATGTCAAGAATTCATAGTGACACTTACATGTATTAAGTTTATCATGAGAGAAGTTATTGTGTAATGCTATCTTCATTGCGTACCTCACCAAAAGCACCTCTACCAATAACAGTTAGCTGCTCAAAGTCATCAATTCCAACTTTACGTCTCTGCAGCCTCATGTATTCAGTCTCCCGGCGCTCCAAATTCCTCATCATTTCCTCCTGTTCTTCAATTGATACTTGATCTTCTTGTGCTCTCCTTTGAAGTGCTCTACGTCTGAAACAGAACCATAATTTTATTAAAGTAATAATTATTTCTCCAAAATAAAACAATTTCCTCTTTGAGTCTCCTGAGCTGGATGGATCATTATAAACATGTATGCCAATGCCAGTATATCCTCCCCTGACAGTCCACAACTCAGATAAAGCTAGCCTTCTGATTTCTTTGTTTTAGTGAAAGACAAAACAGAGAGGAAAGGAAGAGTAAGTAAGGTGGCTGTTCTTATTGGATTATTCAAAGAATAGATGCACGTGTAAAGAATTGCAATACGAACGATCAATTAAAGAGAAGGAGGCACAACAATACAGAGAAGCTAAAACCAAGAACAACGTCAATATTCTTATTCTTTTGCATCAGTATTCTTAAAAGGCACCAGCCAGGGTTTATGGTACAAACAATCAACCAAAAGCAGAGGAAGGAAAACGTATAAATAAATACACGTGGAAAGATTGAAATGAACATATCAATCTAGCAAGAAAATTAGATAAATGAGCAGTACGACAGTTACTGCAAGGCAATCCTCAGAAAGTATTAAATGCAACAAGGATTGTCCATGAAATAACCAAAACTCTGAATCCGAATAAGAAAACAGATGAAAGTAAATGCAGGAACAGGAACTGCATGCTCATAAAAAAAAACGATCAAAGCTATATATGAAAAATAGATACCTGTCTTTACGATCCTGCAATCCTTGGAGATAATTCTTGTAATGATTTTCTATGAACTGCTTAGCGGCAGCGGCCTTCTGCCTGGTAACCGGAGACGAAACCGAAACATCAGGGCCGGAATCAAGCTCAGACCGATCATGGTTCAAGTGAAGAGCTCCAAGCCTCACAGTCCCATCATAACCGTCCATAGTTGTGGATCGCTTGAAAACAGTGGAATCAGAGAAGAAGGAAATCTTGTAGAGGCTTCGGAGTCAGAGGGTTTCCCAGGAGAGATCCGGGATGTTCGTGAAAATGACACAGAGACTAACTACTTGGCGATTGGCATATTTGGTATGGAGTACATAAAGCTGTGGCAAGGCTGTCTTATCAGTGAGTTGTCGTCTGTACATATTTGGTGTTTCCTCAGAAAATAAAATGAAATGAAATACTCCGATTTTGTCCTTGATTTATTTGACTATGGATCATAGCTTCTTTCTAATATGCTTTTGCTTTTTTCTTTTTTAATTTCTGGGGGCCATTCTATTTCTATAGTTAACTAGTTAATTTTTTCTTGGAAATGGAGTGGGATCGACGCCATCGTTTTCCTCACATGAACTGGTGGAATCTTTGGAAGCATTTCCCATCATCATTATATCTGACTTTTAGATCGAAAATGTAGAGAGAGAAAATGAGGACGCTATTGTCGGCGGAGATCCATAGGAGGGCACTGAGTCACGTTCCGATAATTGGACTTGAATATCACGCTTGCACGAGACTTGTGACTTGTAATTGCGTCACCCAAGTTTTTTCTTTTTTCCAGTAATCTTATTTTATAAATTTATAAATTAAATTATTTTCACTTCCCTTTAAATTTATTTGTTATTTTTAAAATAATAATTTTTTAAGAATTTTAATTTATTTTAATTTATTTATTATTTTATATTATTAATAAAATATTAATTATATATATTTTTTAATTTTATCTTTATTTATTATTTAATTTATTTTAAATTATCTAATGATACAATAATTAAAAAAATTATTAAATAGTCTCAATTATAAAAAAAATAGTTGTATTAGATTAAATTATTCTTATTAAAGTTAATTTAAAATCTGGTTACTTTATTGAAGGTAACAATAAATAAAGATAAAATTATAAAAATTAATAAATACTTAATTGATAATGTAAAACGACAGATAATTTGAAACACAAAATAAAACTTTTAAAATGACAAATAATTTAAAACGGATGGAGTATTATCTTTAATAAAGTAACAAGAGTTTAAATTGACTTTAATAAGGATAATTTAATTCAATACAATTTCTTTTGTTATAATTGAGACTGTTTAATAAATTTTTTAATCTTGTCATTATCTTAAACGTTAAATAATTTAATTTTTTTAAAAAAAATAGGACTATTATATTTTATTTACTATATAAAAATATATTCATTCAAAAGAGTTTTATATTAATTTAATAATATTTAAATAATTTTTATTTTTTTTAATTAGGTTCACCTTTTTTCATAGGAACCATTAGATTAATGACAATAACTAATTATCACATTAGTAAATTGCTGGACCAAACTGAATGCTATGCAACAAAATAATAAGAATAACTTTCATCAGTTCATGTTCTCTTTTGTTATTCTATTAATAATTATTGCATTGTACATGGATGCCCAATGAAGAGTATTGTTTATATGATTTTTATTAGAGTTAGAATAAAATGTTTAATGCCAAAAACAATTCAATGATATTTTTAATTTTGGTAAAAATAAAAATAAGTGAAAAGATAGTAGAAAATATTTAGTTAAACTGAGAGAAAAGTTTCTAATTAAGGGTATGTTTGTTTGAATTTAATAAAAAAATATCTTTTATGTTTTTTTAAAAAGAATATATTTTTCAAAAATAAAAATTATTTTGTATATAAATACAATAATTGAGAATAATTTTTTAATTAAAAAATAAAATAATTTTATCTTTTATCTATCAAATTTTATTTTGAAAGATTCCTTAAGAAGAAAACCTTATTATTTTTATCTTTTTCTTTTTAAAAAAAGGTAAAATAAATATTTAATTTTTTTAAAAATAA
>JASKGM010000008.1:1492472-1534332 GCA_034509205.1 Ceratonia siliqua
AAGAAGAAAACCTTATTATTTTTATCTTTTTCTTTTTAAAAAAAGGTAAAATAAATATTTAATTTTTTTAAAAATAACTTATTTTTAAAAATAAGTTAGTCGTATTAATAAGGCAAACAAATTGCGCTTAAATTGAATAAGGAGCGTTTACTTATTTAAATTATTAATAATAATTTTTTTTCTACACACTTAACAATTTAAAAATGTAAATTTATAAATAAAAATAATTTCAATCACTAAAAAAAGGAGACCGTACAAAAGATCATTGTTCTTTTGGAGTACGGGAGGTCCATTGACTGACCTCTTTGCGGCCCTCAAGTACCGATATTCGACCTTTTTGCGGGTCCTATTGTACATAATCGTATAATGTTTGTCTCTTTTTATCTTTTTTGAAGTGATATATGATTTCTACAATAAAAGAATTAAAAAAAAGGATTGTATATATCAAACATTATTGGATAATGATAGATTTTTTCTAGATTTACATTGTGTTTGCTGAAAACAAGAGGAGATACAGAAATATGAGTTAGCTTAATAAGTAATAATTAACAATTTTTGATATGGTCAGCTTTAAAAATGTTCATTATTTAAATAAAATTTATGGTAGAAGTGTTTAGCATATTACATATATACAGGAAGAATCAATCAGTTATTAAAGTGAACCTAATTTAAGTGGGTCTGTGGAACTAATTCAATACTAATAGTGGTTTGGTTGTTGTTACTGAATGTCTCCCCCGAGTTATTGGTTTGTGGGAAAGCGACAAGGGTACTTCTCATGCTTCTGATTCGTGGAAATAATGTTGCTTCAATGCGGCTCATCAATTTGTGTACTTTCTTTCGCACAAAATGCAAAAGAATGAGTATCAAACCAAAGATAGCAGTGGTGCCTGAAATCAAGAATAGCCCAAAGAAGGGCTGAGGACCTAATTGTTCTTCTTGTATCTTGCTGTTTGACTTTGAAGTGCCGCAACTAGTGCTGGATAGCATATCTTCCTTTAATTGTTGGACTTGTCGACATTCTATCGCTTTTAGGACTGCCTCTGATATGTCTATTGCCAAAGTTGAACCTTTTGGGAATGCCTGCATACTCATAGATGAGATGATTTAGGATTTACAACAGTTACATTTAAATGACGCATATTCATAGGGGAAATTAAGAAGCTTACAAAGGCTAAACCACCCAGCTTCACGGTGGGTCCTGCTTGGATGTAGCCTTTACAATAGGTAGCAAGGAAGACTTCAGCCTGAGGAGCGGTTAAGAAAGCTGCAGAAATTTCCTTGTTCTCAAAGGCTCTTGGGTAATCGGTAATGGACTCAAATCTCCTGATGTTCTCAGGCTTAAATTTCAGTTCATCAATCAAATAATTGACCATAAAAGATCTCTTATTGCACCCTACTATTGCATTAGTCCTCTGGAGTATCTGTATATCCGGCACAGATGGTTCAAGATGGGAGACTGTTATCATAGATGTCAGGCTTGCTGTGAAACTTGCAGATACGATCATAATCACAAATAACCAAGGTGCCAGCACAAATCGGGCCAAGTTGCTTTTCACGGGTTCTCCTGCATGCTTATTAATGAGAATCAATCATATTGATTGGATAAAAAAATGGAATGGTTTGGAGTTTGGAGTGTTAACTATGTGACACTTACTATGTGCAAAGAATAATATGGTGACAGAGAACCAGAGCATGGCCCCGAATCCCTTAAATTCTGAATTATCTTCACCTTCGATGATCCAGACGACAAAAGCTATGAACAGATGCATTGTTACCATTAACAGCCACATTTCTTTTGTGAAGGTCTCCATGAACATCCATGCTTCTTTGGATCTATCTGGTTTTACTCTCACTACCATCGCAATGCCAGAATCCACATATGGATGTGAAAATTGTACATACAGATATCGCTGTGCCATTATTTCTATATCTCCAACGGCTCCATCGAGAACCTATATATATATCCAAAACATTCCAAGTATAGTACAAATTAAAATGAGTCAAATGACATATACCAAATCCCAATATACTTCATAACCAAAATAAGACTGAGTGATAACAATGTTAAATCTTATGGTTGGATGGCTTGCAGTGATTGAAAATGTCATATATTTTTCCTTGGTTAATTTATGGGGTTAGAAAAGAAGATATTCACCTTGCTGTTGACTTGCTCAATCAATTCTTCATAAGAGCCATTGAAGGGGACAAAATCATAGTGCAAGTGATAGGGCAAGCGCCCCACGGCTGCATTAAAGACATTGATAGAGAAACCGGTCACTCGGGTTATATTTCGGCTCTGATCGTAGCTCACACTCACAAGCTCAGAACAGGCACCCTTAGCAGGAACACCTATCTTTAAAGGCTTTTCCTTATTACCGTAAATCCATCCCCTTGGAACCTTTTGTAATCCACCTGGCCAATTCATTGGACCCAAAACTACAGCAGAAGCAGAACCATTAAAATTTGTTTTTATCTCCGGTACTTCATGCTTCACGTGATTCTCTGAGAAGCCAAATATTGGTGACCAGTGTGCTACATCTTTATAACCTTTTCCGAAAACATTAACTATCTTGAAGGTCGGTGATTCTTGCAATTTTCGATTTTTGAAACTTATCTTGCCACTAAGGCCTTCGAAATTGCTGGATAAGATATTTTCTGATAATTCTTCCAAGGAAAAGTTTCCTTGTGATTTCATTACGGCATTGTGAATGGACCAAATGGTATCATAAGCTCGGAGTGCAAAGATACTTGGCTGTGGGTTTTCTTCTTTGGGGTATTTCAATCCAAACTTCCTCCGGAATTTGAACTTGAACTGTCTAAACTTGTCGCCTGTGTCTACGTAGCTGCTTTTGCATCCAACAACTCCCTGCATGTTCAAGTAAACAGATGGATCGGCAGAATCAAGATGGCTAGCTACATCATCTGAGATGATCCACACTGAGCCTTTTTCCATAATTCCCATTTGGTTAGCCTTCTCAAAAAGTAAAATGCCAAACTCTAAGGAAGATTGTATAATCAGGAAGATCCTATTGCTCTTGTTCTTCAGCCTCTTGAGCTCCTCTTCTATGGTGGCTTCTGGGTCTAAAAGGGAAGACAAAGAGGGGAAAGCTACATGTTCATCAATATCAGAATTGACAAGCCGAAGAGAATTAGACAGATAAGTTAATATCTCGGAATTAGAGGTAAGGCCATTGTTATGTTGGTAAATTGCAGTCACTTTTCGCCACCTGAATTGCCCAACGATGGCTGCAATGCAGTTTAAGTGAAGGGAAATATCGTTAGCCACCTGAATGAAGTATTGCGATTCTGGGTTGGCAGTTGAAGTTAGGGATATAATAGGTAGGTTCTTTGAGGTTTTATCAATCTCCGGGATCAAACTTCCTTCATTCAGTTTTGTTCCTATCACAGCTTGCACTTGTCTGCTGTTTGCAAGATCTACAGCTGGATTGAGGATAACAAATATATATGTATATATACAAAAAAGAGAATTAAACCTTATGAGCTACATTACTATATATATATGAAATATTATAACTAAATCTTACCAGCAGTGAGAGCTTGAGCCGGGTTTCCGCCATAATTATTGAACCTCAAAACAAGCTTAGAACAACTGAAACGATTTACATCTTGGATTGCAATTTCCATAGCCATCTTCTGCTCCTTACCCAGGCGTGAAATGAAGTCAATGACGGCGCCTACGTTGAGAATGTTTGGTGGAGAGTTTAAACAGTTGACTTCTCTTTCTCTGGCATTAGCTTTTGACCATGAGAGAGGTAGTAGTAGCACCAACAAGAGCAAAAGTGGAGGCAAGGGAGAAGCACCTGCATTAAAATATGAAAGACGAGACATTTGAGAGAATGCGCGCCAAGGCCGTCACTTGGACTTTGTTTATATGCAGTTAGTTAATCATCTATTCAAATATATATCACCAAAATTCATAGGGTGGAGTAGACCGAAGAAGTATAATTGTCATGAAAGTCAAGGTCTCGTGCTTTTTATTTTGGGAAAGTAGCTATTGGTTCAGTTACTATGAAACTCCCTCTATAAACAAATAAACAGCTAGAGTATAGAGATGCCATTGGAATCATACTTTGATTAGCTCAAGGGCCAGTTGAATTGTAATATATATATATATATATTTCAAAGGATATGGAATTCCAGAATGAGGACTTTGAATTGGTCTTGGAACCTTACTTTTCATCACTGATTCTGATACTATATATTAAGTAGTTCATTGACAATTTCAAGGAATTTCTAGTTATAAGGATTTTGAACTGGTCTTGAAACCTCCTTTTCCTCGCTGCTTCTTCATAGTATTTTATAATACTAAATAATACTAATACTAATACTAATACTAATTTCTTTTTTGCACTGGCCAAGTGGCCATGTGATTATCTCAGCTAAAAGCAATTGAGGAAACTTTAACCTAAATTTAATAAGGTGAAAAGTTGAACTATTAATAGCAATAAATGACATTTATCAAATTCCAATCAACCAATACATTCTATGCATGGTCCAACCGATAGAGACAAAAAATGCATGAAGAAAGAATAACCCCACACTCTTTCATAATCGCAAGCGGATGTGATAGATTTAGATCTTTTCATGTATACAAGAGGATTACTTTTTTTGTGAGCTGTTGGATGAGGCATGGGCAGGATAAACAGGGGGCGAGCATGACTTTTCAATCCTTGGATCTAACGTGATTCACTCATGTATATAAAAATATCTAAATTTGATCGTGATATACTAAAAAAGAATTAAAGGTCACCCAAGATGGTATGTAAGCTAATCTATTGCTTGACTATGTTTCTCCATTAAATTTTTTCTATAAGTTTTGGTAATATAATATTCAATATTTTTATTTGTTTCAAAATAATACTTGATTATTCTATAAATGTATAAAAATATTAATCTACTCTTAATACTAATATGACAAATAAATGAAATAAAAATAAATTTTTTTTTACAACTTTCATATGTGAATTAAGTGTTATTTTGAAAATAAAATATTATTATAATATCAAAAAAGTTAAGATAATTTAAAAAAAAAATCTAAACAACATCCCTGGGTCTACCAAGAAATTTCTGTGTTGGCTAATTAAGAAGAAGACTTAAGAGAGTTCTTTTTTTTGTCTCAATAGTTAAACATCAAGAGAGGAGGGGAGCAAGCCTAATTACTATTGGGCCAGATTTTAAGTTAATCAAAATGCAAGCCCAACTTAGAGCGGATTTGGACGGTTTTTGCTGTTTCAAAAATAGTTATTTTTTTAAAAAAAAATATTTCTGTAAAAATAATCGTTTATTTCAATTTAAAATAAAAAATACTAAAAAAATTAAAACACATTTATAAGAATATTTTATTATGTATTTTGATCAATTCATAAATAAAATTTTTTATGTAATTATTAATGTTATATCTAACAAGGTTAAATATAATATAATTTATCTAATTCTAAATCAAATCAAACAACGTCATTTAAAATTTAAGGATAAGTGATATTTTTAAACTTTAAATGCCATCATTTTAATTATTGAAATCAGATAAATTGTTAAATAATTATTTAACGTGTGACACTAACAGCGATAAATAAATTTTTTTTTTCACTAACAAGTTAATATAAGGGTAACCGTTAAATAATTAAAAATTTATATAACCTAAAAAATTAAACGACGTCGCCTTAATTTTTAGGATAAAATAGTCAAATTCCTTAAAAAAAATTTTGAAATGTCGGGGAAAGAAGAACCAAGCTCGCTTCTTTATCTTCTTGGTGACGGGTAACTTATCGCAGAGCATCACCCTGTTAAATTTGGTAAGGTGAAAAGCAGCAGAGAAGAGGTAGCCATGTCTAAGTGAGAATTGAGCAGAGAGAGAAGAGCAGTAGAAAGTAGCGAGCACAGTTAGGGGCTTCAGGCATGGCCTCATTATCTAAATCGCCACCACATATCATCCACCCTCGTGCAAACCCTATATCTTTCCACTTGTCTCCGGTGATTCTTTCTTTCCGTTTCTTCCGGAACGCATCCTTGCTTCGCCCTCGTCTCTGTGCGCTCAACACAGGTTCTGAAGCCGATAATTTGCTGAGGAAGCCGGTCGTTTCTCCGGGAAAGGATGTCGCTGGAATTTTGGAGGAAGACAACGACGGCGACGGAAAGGCAGTCTTTGAAGAAGAGACTGAAGACGAGAGATGGATTGACTGGGAGGACCAGATTTTGGAGGACACAGTTCCTTTGGTTGGCTTTGTAAGGATGATTCTTCATTCTGGAAAGTGAGTTTTCTTTCTCCTAAAATTATAGAAAATTTATCTTTTTCAATTTTAGAGTCTCGGTATCCAGGGGAGGCGATGTGAAATTATAAGAAAACTGTAGCATGTCATCTTTGAAAATCGTATCTTTTTTTCACGTTGAAAGTCCAGAATACAGTTTAGGCACTGTAACAATTAATTGTTTGATTATGAGTAGGATTATTTGCTTATAACTCAAACATCAAAGCTTAAAACTCAAAACTATGTGAAATGCCTTGAGGCTGGCCTGTTTATGCTGCAAGCGATAATTTCAAGAATAAGTATCGTGGAATAAAGTATCGTAATCTACGGATGATCACTTGATGTGGAAGTATAAATGTTGTTTAAGAAGTGTTTTTATGTGGTAATAATAGAGAGATATACTACTTATTGTCACCGCCAGTCGCATTACCGCCCCATGGCTGTTCTTATGGGAAATTATTTGTTTCATCTCTGACCCTGATATTTGCGTTCACCTTGGGAGATATATGTGCTTGATGGGATAGTTTGAATGCATATTCTTCCCTAAGGGTATACTTGGTAAGGAAGTTGGAAAATGGATTGGGAAAAGTTTTTATTTTTACTTCTTTTGTGTGGTAGAGGGTGGAAAATCACTTTTAGCTTACTTTCTGTTAGACCCCAGGGGCAAAAAGGGCAGAAGGGAAAGGAGGGAACAATTATGGAGAAATTATGGGGAAGTTATGGAGCAGTTAGGCCTGATTGTGCTATTTAACAGAGAGTGGGGGGAGGTTATGGGTATCTAGACATTATGAATTGGGACTTGGGGGAGTGGCTAGCATACTCTGAATGCTAGAGGTTGCTGTGTGTTCCTATATTTACTTGTAATTCTTGTTTCTTGGTTGGTTGATAGTTTTATGTATTTGGTTTGTAATAGTTGCTGTATAGGAAATTCTGTGAATTCGTGACTGGAGTAGTGCTGTGTTTTGTTGCTATATATATATATAGTATCAGACCAGAATTTGTATTTTAGATAGCATCAGAATTTGGTTCCCAACAAATTGGTATCAGAGCAACGGTCCTTTTGGGATATGGTAACCACTAGAATGAAAGGTAGAGTTGAACAGTTGGAGAAGGGAGTGGAAGAATAGGGGCGTGAAATGGGAGAATTGAGGCATGACATGAGGGTTATCCGGGGCTTAGTGGTGGAAATCAGAGAATACATGGCAGATATAAGGGCATATGGAAATTTGGAGGAGCCAAGGAGAGGGAGAGCAACGAGAGAATGAAGGATGCATTCAGGAAGCAATTTGACAAGAGGGTGAAGGCCCACAGGGAAACCAAAGAGAAAGGGAAAATAGAAGTGCCATTGAGGGAGGAAGTAGAAGTGACATTGAAGGAGGAAGCAAAACCACCATTGATAGTGGAAGAAGAATCACTGTTGATGGTGGAAGAAGAACCACAGCTGTTGGTGGAAATAGAACTGCCGAAGAAGGAGGAGACAGTTCAGTATCTGAAGTGAGTGTGGCTTACTGGGTTGGAGAATGAGTTTAGGGTTGTTACAAAACTGACTTGGCGGCCCAATACCTTAATTCCTATGATAACTTGGGCCCAACAGAGAAGAAAGGAGCTGGGCAGCAGAAGAAGCTTGGGTTGGGGAATTGGGTCAAAATAGGTTAATACCTATAACCCAATGGGATTTAGGCGGATCAAGAGTTCCAAACCTACCAGTTAGAGCAAAAGTATGGGCAAGGAGCAAAACAACATTAGCCGTACGCCAAAGTCTGGACACATATAAGCACTTCAAAAGTTGCCTTGGGTTTCAAGATTGAGAATGCCAGAGAGAGCTTCTTCACAAGTAGATAATTTTGGTGTTCCACTAGATGAAAACGCAACTGAGAATGTGAATGGAGCTACTTTACTTGGCACTGGGCTAAAGAATGATGTGGGTGAATATAATTGCTGTCCCAATGTTATTATACAATCTTTGTGGCAATTAGGGTGTCTCCGTGAGGAATTTATTGGCAGATCAAGATTGGAGGATTATCATGTGGGTAATCCTTGTGTTGTCTGTGCATTGTATGAAATCTTTACTGCCATGGACGTTGCATCAAAGGATTGCAGGAAAGAAGCAGTAGCACCTACTTCTTTGAGGATGGCTCTAAGCAACCTATATCCAGGTAGTAACTTCTTCCAGGAGGCTCAGATGAATGATGCTTCTGAAGTACTGGCAGTGATATTTGACTGCCTTCATCAATCATTTACTCGTGGTTCAAGTGTCTCTGATACAGAATCAGTGGAAAGCAATTCCATGGGATATTGGGATCGTACAAACAGTAGTTGTATAGCACATTCACTCTTTGGAATGGACATTTTTGAACGAATGAACCTGCTACTGACTTGTTTTCTCCATTTCACCTTGGGGACAAGCTGAATGTTGAAGGGGTGGGGGATAATGTTAGACCCCAGGGGTAAAAAAGGCAGAAGGGAAAGGAGGGAACAGTTATGGAGCAGTTAGACCTGATTGTGCTATTTAACAGAGAGCGTGGGGGAGGTTATGGGTATCCAAACATTTTGAATTGGGACTTGGGGGAGTGGCTAGCATACTTTGAATGCTAGAGGTTGCTGTGTGTTCCTATATTTACTTGTAATTCTTGTTTCTTAGTTGGTTGATAGTTTTCTGTATTTGGTTTGTAGTAGTTGCTGTGTAGGAAATTCTGTGAATTTGGGACTGGAGTAGTGCTGTATTTTATTGCTATATATATAATATCAGACCAGAATTTGTATTTTAGATAGAGAATTTGGTTCCCAACACTTTCATGTTATGGGAAGGGAGGCCAAAAATTGTGGGCCTGGAGTGAAAATGATTTGCATTCCACTTTCAACCGTTCCACATTTTTGTTGTACCACCCAAGTATAAAGTAATTTTCATTCTAAAGTTTCATCCTACCCATTTTTCACGTGCCCATTTCCAGCTCAACCAAGTATATTCCAAGTCCAAAGAATCCACTCAAGGATTGTGTCTATGAGAGATAAAGCCTTTTGCAGTTCTATCACAGGTATATGTACTTCGAAAGAGAATCCAGTAAGGTTCTAATGGGAAATTTAATGAAGTAATGAAGTAGTTAAATTGAAGGGGATTATGTCATCTTGTAGTTGTTCTCACATTGTTCTTCCTCATTGCCTATTTGATCCTTGAATTAACTTTTGTGATTGCTAGTTTTCTCTTGAACGTGAAGTCAGAAATATTTTACCTATTAGGCATCAACATTTATTTTACGTCTATTCAGTTGTCACTTAATGCCATTCTTTTCCATGGTCACGTTGTTTTCTTGCCTAGGATCCCTTTGAGGGGGAAGAGGGGTCTAACATCAATGCAAATTACTAGTAACCAGTCTCTCTATGCAAAGGACATCTGATTCTTCTGATGAAAATAAAATTAATAATCATCGTCATGTGAAGTGTTATGTTATCCTCATTTTGCAAGTTATAATAATTTCTTAATGTGAAATCATGTCATAGATATGAAAGTGGGGATAGACTAAATCCAGAGCATGAGAAAACCATTCTTGAGAAGCTGCTTCCCTTTCATCCAGATTTTGAGAAGAAGATTGGATGTGGAATTGATTATATAACGGTATCTCTCTTTCTCTCTCACACACACATGACATTTTCTAGAAAAAAATACTTTAGCACAACTAAAAAAACATTTGGAATTTTATATATTTGTTTTATTGTTGAGTCCTGTATTTATAATTTCTCAAGGTTTAGTAATTTATTAGATATATGACCATGACTCAAATGTTGCCCATTTCCAAGTAGTTTGCCCTTCATCCGTTTCAATATTAAAATGGGTCTGGAAGAGGATTTGACCCTCGTGTATATTCACCTAACTGGGTAGTTCATATACCACATGATGCACTACTAGTTGCACTTAAATGATCTGGTATACTTTTGGGCTTTGCAACTTATCAAGTCTCTGATGCAAATAGGTGCTGTCGGGATCTTCATCTTAATCGTGTCTTCATTTTGCCCTTTCTAGAAGATCAATTCGATTGATGCTCCAGAATCCACTTCTTGGCTTGATCTTTTCTCATCCCATCACATATAAATTTATTTATTATTGTCGTGCCCCCTTTTAAATCTCCTCCAGCTAGCCAAATATAGCTTTTGGCCATGGTTTTACCTTCATGTGCGATTATCTTATTGGGTCCCGCTCTTACCATGTTAGGCCCAAGAAAGAATCAGTAGAGGTATCTGGCCAGTATAATTTTTGGCTTCTGATCTCTAACTTTTCCACTGCATTCAAACGTCTTTTCTGGCCTAACGTGATTTGACCCCAGTCTTGGTATATTGGGGCAAAGAAAGAATCAGTAGATTACAGGCAGTGAAATATTTGGTTTCATGATCTCTAACAAGCTTCCACTGCATTTTATGCCTCTTATTAAATTCTATCCAATCTGGTTTTTCTCGTGTTACTATGACACTTGGTTTGTAATCTTTATTTGATGCTGGAAGATGCCTGTTCTCTTTTTCTATGGCAGATTGGATATCACCCTAATTTTGAAAGATCTAGGTGTCTATTCATAGTACGTAAAGATGGAGAGCTGGTTGACTTTTCATATTGGAAATGCATCAAGGGTCTGATCAGAAAGAATTATCCGTTATATGCAGACAGTTTCATTCTCAGACATTTTCGGCAGCGCAGACTTAATTTTTGATGTTAGCACTATCTTTTGCTCATTCTACAATTTTATTTATATATATCTTTTCTTTTAGCTTTTGATGTTCTTATTGCTGGCAACATGCCATTTTAACGCGCCGCCAAAAAAACGAATATAGAAAATTCTTCAGGCCAGAAGAGGGGTTAGCATGTAGTAATTTTGTATTAAAGATGGCCATCAGTGCTGGAAAATGACTTACTCTATTGTTGATAATATTCCTATTAATTTAAATTCTCGGAATGTAGATTATGTATATAGTGGCATGCCCTGGTTAATTTACAATAACTTCAATGGTTTATTTAAGGAAATAAAGTTCAATTCTGAGGTTTGTTTTATTAACCTGCCGTTTCCCCGTATAATGGGCTAATGATGTTGCCTCAATTGAATTTAATGATTTATTGTTGATATGGTAAAGCATACAGCCCAGGGCAATGAGTTACTGCAGTACTACCAATTCATCTTGTAAATTTGTTCTGCCTTCTCACCAGTCACCATCGATGTCCTCTTCGGTATCGTGTTTTGTAAGAAAAATGCTTGCAATTTCAGTTGCTACTGCTGTGCTGTCTATGCTTCTGCACTAATTCACATACTTGTGATAGTGGAACATCGGCGGGGATACTTAGCTTTTTTAAAAAATATGGTTGAATGTCTTTTAGGAGATATGGAAGTCAGTCCTTATAAAGAGCAAGTTTGGTATTATAACATGAGATGTAAAAAGAAAATGCAATACATCTATGTAGGCTATTCAGTAATGTTTCTTTATCAGTGCAGTGTTCTAAAATTAGATTTGCTTCACCTAGCTAGTTTTAAATCCTGAAATCAAAAGCACATCAGAAGCAAGCCCTCAATAATTAATAAAAAATGTCACTGTGACCAGTACGCGTGGCTACTTTAAAACTGGGTTGATTGGGTTGTCCATTGTTGTGGGAGTGTCATCCATGTCATGAAAGCATAGGAACCCCTAGGGTATGTGCCTAATGCCTATCCTCGTCTCTTTTTCACATAACTTATAAATAATGATCTTTATACAATTGTTACAGCTTTGGAGTTTGGAGGCACACTGCAGAAGTGGTGAAGTCACAGACAGCTGCATTCATCTGGACTGGACAGGGGGGTTCCTCATAGACACGTATAGTTAAAAAAATCATATCATAACAAATTATTAAAAGTAACGTGAATGTATCATTATTCTAACCGCAGATGCAACTTTGGATAGAAAAATATATAAGAACACTACGTGTAACGTTAAAATTAGACGGACAACATCAGTCTAAACTTTATAATTGGTGGAACGTCAGGTTGTGGTTGGTCCTTAAGTGCAGAAAGTTGGTTGAATGCATGTGGGTCGCACCTTTGGGTTGGACATGTGTCATCCACCAAAACAAACTGATAGCACTCAAGTCTTTACCTTGACTGTCTTTCTTAGTATGGGGGCATCAGGCAGCATCTGTTAATGGTGGGAGAGGGTGGAGCTGTACAAACAATATCATTTAATACTGCAAGTTACACCTCTCACTGATCTCCGACTACAATCTTAACTTGCTCTGCTCAAAATTGAAATCCTTCTTTACCCTTTTTAAACAAATAGAATACAACAATTAATTATTGATACCTATCCTTTTTAAACAAATGGAATACAACAATTAATTATTGATACCTATCTGACTATCTGTCTCCACTAGTAACGTGAAAGTTCTTAGGTCATGAAGCAAGATTGATACTAATGACACGTCAAAGAATTAATCAATTTAGATTTCAGTTCTTTTAATTAATATGATCTGTGATGACATATATATCACAGAGAAAAAAGCTCACAAATTGCATAAATTAGAATAATGCATTTTAGAGGATAAAGATAAAGATTACACCTTTTGTCACTTTCGGGATGGCACTACCTGCATTTTTTGACGTGGCTCCTTGCTATTCAGTCATCCTATTCCTATATCATTGAAGTCTGGAAGTCACTTATTTTTTACATTCATTCTCTTCAAAGCACTGCGAACCAAGAGCTCCCTCCTAATGGAAGTCCTAACAAACTTATCATAATTTTATTCCCAATGACAAGCAAGGACTTGTGAAACCAAACTCAGTGAGTGCAATAGCTTTGCTTGTCAGAATCATGGAAATGTATTTTATATTTTGTGCATATTATCTATTGCCTTCAATAGAAATAGGTTGTTTGTTTGACTCAATCGGGGAATCCTTATCCCCTTCTTGCTAGGTAACAAGTAGGTTTTATGTAGCTCGACTGAACTGACATATTGTTGTATATACGTAGACATGGCTTTCTTCTTTACAAAGTTACATTAATAGCCCTTTGACAAATAGAACATTTTTATATTTATATTATGCCTACCCAATATCATTAAAGAAGTCATTTTTTAATCAAATAAGACTAAGCAAGTTAAAACCCAATCAGACAGTGTTGTGGTAGTACAAATACAATAGAGGGGATTGATCAGAATTAATTTACTGTAGTAGCTAGGTGCACAAATTAAATCCTTAACAATTTCCTCCGTTTCTGTTTCCTAGATAAGAACTAGAAATGCGAATCCTTTTCCTGTAAAATACCCTTTACCTTATACTTTGCTCTTTTTTTTTTCAATTTGCTCACAAGTTTGAATCTCAACCAAAACATAATCAACAAACTCCATCACTTGAATGAACGGACGTGCAATAGTAATAACAAGGGAATCCATTTATTGCGTCATTTAAGATATTTATGTGTGAAAATATCCAGCATGTGATTACCTCGGCTCTTTTAGCTTTTTAGTTTTTAACCTTTGTCCACTTTTTTCTATCATCTTTTTCGTATAATTAATAGCTTGAAAAAAGCTTTCACGTGCCCCTTAGGGTTTAGACCATATCGTTATTCCTTATTAGCCCACTTCTTTAGGTTTTTCTGAAGGGCGTAGGCCACTAATTTTCAACTACACATGGCTGAGACACTGACCCCCTTCCTTTCAAGAAACGTGTACGGCACTGATTCACCCAGAAAGCAGAATGTTATTGGCTGCTGTCACATCAGACGCCGTCCAAACTCCTGCTGCTCATTGGCCCACGTTTTCAAAGAACATTGTCCAAACTCTCAATTATTTAATTCTGGTAATATAAAAAATATTTTAATAAAACTCAGAAATACGCAACGCTCACTCAATAATCTTCAAAGCGAAAGGGGAAATAATAGGAAGGGACATTGGACACTTGGCGAGGAAGGGGGAACGCAGCCAAAGAAGCCACCAAACCATACTCCATATTTTCCAAAAATATACCAAATCGGGAAAATCTTAACAAAAAGAAAAAAGGAAAAAAAGATAAGGTAAATGCACTTCCTTTTCTGTTCTTTTACCTCTCCCTGCTTCCTTAGCATTTCTCCTATATTTTTCTTCTTTTGCTAGTTCTGAGATCTTTTAATTTAGTTTATCAGTCATCCAATTGAATTTTATTCAGTTCTTTACTGTTTTTGACTATAAGTTGATGGTTTGTAGTTTTTTTCTTTTTGGATTGATACTCATTTTGGTTTTATTCTTCGAGTTATTAAAAAAATTGTCTTTGTATAGGTTGGCTCTGATTTTCTTGGATGCCAGCGTTAGGGTTGTAATTATGGTTGATTAGG
Organism: Ceratonia siliqua; assembly: GCA_034509205.1. NCBI lineage: Eukaryota > Viridiplantae > Streptophyta > Magnoliopsida > Fabales > Fabaceae > Ceratonia > Ceratonia siliqua. The sequence goes on from JASKGM010000008.1 coordinate 1,507,055, forward strand.
ATGTTGACTTGAGCCTTGTTTGTTGGGATGTTGCATGTAGAAGTACTCTCAAGAAATCTGTTTGAAGAAGAAAATGTGAAGTTTGCGAGACAGTGTACCACAAATTGAGCCTTTACCTTGTTAATTGATATAAGCTTAGCTTAACTGTCTTCACCTATTCGATGTAAATTCAAGTCGATTATTTCTATTTTCTCCATTTCTTTGTTTATAGTCAATCGGATTTTATGATTTCGATTTAAAGTTTGAGGGTGGGGGATTTAGATTTGTGCCCGTTGGAGGAGTACATTGTAAGCTTGGATCAGCTTCTGACAGTGTTTCATTCAGATTTCACCAGATTGAGACTAAAATGAACTTCAAGAACCTCGGAAATGACCCTGCGGCCTATCGCAGCGGTGACGGAAGGCCACCAGCGAATTTTTCCTTGACACGACAACCGTCCGTCTACTCTCTAACATTTGATGAATTCGTGAGTACCATGGGAGGTTCAGGAAAGGACTGTGGGTCCATGAACATGGATGAGTTGCTCAAGAACATTTGGACAGCTGAAGAGATTCAAACAATGGCGTCCACGAGTGGTGGTCAACAGGGGACAGGTGCCCCTACTGGTGAGAATTTGCAGAGGCAAGGCTCATTGACGCTGCCGCGGACACTTAGCCAGAAGACAGTCGATGAGGTTTGGAAGGATATGTCCAAGGATGGGAGTGCTACTGATACTGGAGGTCCCAATTTGCCGCAGAGGCAGCAGACTTTGGGAGAGATGACGTTGGAGGAGTTCTTGGTCAGAGCCGGCGTTGTCAGAGAAGATATGCAGTTGGGTGGAAAGCCAAACGGTGGAGTCTTCGCTGATTTATCTCGTACGGGGAATAATAGTGGTTTAGGAATGGGTTTTCAGCAATTGAGTAAGGGTGCAGGGTTAATGGTAAACCGGATTCCTGGGAATAATGATCGTCTGACTCTTCAGTCGTCCACCAATTTGCCGTTGAATGTTAACGGGGTTAGATCGAATCAGCAACAGCTGCCGAATTCACACTCACCGCAGCTGCAGCAGCAGATATTTCCTAAGCAGCCTGCTATGGCCTATGCAACTCAGGTACCATTAACGAGCAATGCTCAACTGGGCAATCAAGGAATCAGAGGTGGAATTGTGGGACTTGGCGATCAGTGTCTGAATGGCATGGTTCCGGGTTCTGCACTGCAAGGTGGAGGGATGGGTGGTATGGGTTTAGGATCACCAGCTAATCAGCTGTCGTGCGATGAAACCGGAAAGAGTAACGGTGATACTTCGTCACTATCGCCAGTTCCTTATGTATTTAATGGTGGTTTAAGAGGGAGGAGGAGCAGTGGAACTGTCGAGAAGGTAATTGAGAGGAGGCAGAGGAGAATGATAAAGAATAGAGAATCAGCTGCTAGGTCGCGGGCTCGCAAGCAGGTGAATTTTTATTCTTCAAGCTCGTTATCCTCTTCCTGCCACCCCAGCTCTTTCTTTTTATGGGGATTATTCTAAATTTAGTAATCGGAGAGTTTGCTGCATTTACTCATTCAAGTGAAAACTTGGATGCAAGAGAACACTTTCAATTCCTCAAACTTAAAACATAATTAAATCATGGGACTGATAAAATTGCTTTTACCTTGTAGAGGAGAACAAATAATTGTCTTTAACTCATCTCTAGTACTGTCACCTGGATCTACTGGTCTGAGAATGTCAAGATATTTGTGCCTGCTGCTATATACTGTTTATGCACTTCCAGAAAACAGGAAAGAGAGAAGAGTTTCTGTAACCTTAATTATGAAAAATATTTCGTACAATTTATTTTTAAAAGGTTTAGTGACAAATGCAAGTATTTCAAGATTAGGAAAAAAAAATATGATGACGATTTGCGTCATTTAATTGCTTTACTAATATGACCAGCCATTGACATTCTGCTTTTATCCTCTGTGGACATGCTGTATACCAAAACTTCATGAAAGATTATGCAGCAGAATGGTAATATGATAGCGATCTGACCTGATGAAAGGTGAAAGATTTTGAGAAGTAACAGTCATGAGAAGTTGTAAGGATCCAGGTTGTTACAAGGTAATGAAACGTCTGATTTAGGGAACGTACCAAACAGTTGCATCATCGTAAGATCCATAAAAGCATTAAGCATGTGATAAGTTAATAAGTTTTACCTACGAAATGTTTTTAGTGAGGACATAATGTGGGAACAAAGTACAGATGGAAGTTTATAAAATGTATCACGATATTCTGTAAGTTTAGTCTCAATTTTCCATTTTCACTTCTTACAGGCTTATACCATGGAATTGGAAGCGGAACTTGCCCAGTTAAAAGAGGAGAACCAAGAACTTCGGAAGAAGCAGGTAATTTTGGTTATTGCCGCGTGTCACATACAGGCGCAGGCACACATATACAGATGCATCTATGGCTTAAGTTAACCTACATTCTTGTAATTTTTTCCTAATACACCATTATTTGGATTCTGCAGGCAGAAATCATGGAAAAACAGAAGAACCAAGTAAGTTGGGTTTGGTTTACGTTCTTTTCCATACAGGGTTCTTTTTCCTCCCTTTACTGGTCACAACATTTTCTATGGTTGAGAGCCATGAGATTATGCTCCATTTCATGATTATTTTGGTCAGGATATCGTGGTATCATGATTTTATCTTTCTGTATATAACATGCTATTTCGTCAATTCTTGACTCCTTGAGCAATTTTGCCGCATAACATACACTTAAAGGGGATTTGATCAAGGTCTTTGCAAAGACTACATTTTGCCACAAGTTATATCAATATTTTCTACAAAAAGGGGCTAATTGCTATATCTTACCCATATATGGAAGTATTTAGGGAACTATATCTCTGTCAACATATGTTGCTGTACCTGTCATGATCAGCATAACGTGAATCACAAAGTTGGTTTGGTAGAAAATGGTAATGTGGTGATTAACCTAGCTTGAACTACTACCCAATATAGGTTCTTCCATTAATTATGCCATCAATTATTAGAATGTGTTTAATTAATATTTTATTTCCATATCATTTGAATGTATTTTCTATATGTATGGCATATTTAATGTTTTTATAGGCTTGTCTCGTGCTCTCCTTGACGTGTGTTCTTCTCTCCAGCATTTCCTTCATAGTTATTGAATTGACTTGATAATTATTTTAGGTAGGGAAATGTTCCTTAGTTGTGGTTTGTTAGATTGCATCTTTAATATTTCCACCTGTCATAAATTGTGACAACTCTCTATCTCTCTAAGTGAGTTTCTTTTGAAACTGCATTAATGATTTCATCTCATTAAAAATTTGCATCTAATTTGTATTTATTAAATATTGTTAGATGGTATAGTATAGTGTATGTATAAGAATTTATCATTCATGTATGTGGTTAGAAATTGATGCCTACTAATTGTCCGGCATTTGGTAATACCCCAGGTTATGGAGATGATGAATTTGCAACGAGGAGTCAAGAAAAGATGCTTAAGAAGAACCCAAACTGGTCCATGGTAGAGTGAAGATGGGAAAAACTTTGTAAGGTAGATGCATGTACATACTTATAAACCCGTGTTCTGCTATAGATTGAGGCTCATAGAGTTTCTAGATTAGTGTTTCAAAGTTTGATATCTGGCTTCTATTTTAAACACTTGAGTTGTTAGGGAGAAGAAACAAAATACGTTGAGAATATGTTTCAGCGCACGTCCAATTTTATGCCACCATTGGTTAAACAATCTTCTTGTGCAGTTTACTGTTTGCAGAATGTGATTCGTGGAGAGATTGAAATTGCTGTTATAATTTTTGTACATTTATTTGTATTAAAATTCCTGAGATTCTGGAACAGTATTTACATGAGCTGAGGCCGACCATCTTGCTGGTTGCATAAATGCATGACCACGGAATCAGATATTTTGTGAACAAGCAATGAAAAAAAGCACATGTCGTCTTTTTGCAATTCGTACAACACGCTAACGGTAACAGATCATGCGACGGTTACTCAGATTCGTAGCCTTCGTTTCAGTTCTCGTGGAGGATGTATCCTACAAGCCTGTTAGGGAGATTCGTCATGTAGTCTTGGAAAAATCTTCCAAGGCAGAAATTTAGATTTCCTTGTATGCTCCAATAAAGGCAATAAGATAAGCTAATCCCTGTTCCACCTCGCTGATCAGTCAACACAATCTTAGGGGTTAACTTCAGAAGATAAAAGCCTGCTTGATGGCTGAATTTAATGACGTAGCAAGCTTGACGCTAACCACTAATAAAAATAAGAGACTCAATATACAGAGGAAAATTGTTATAAAAAAAATATATGGCCTACAAATACAAGGAAGTGATCCAAGCTTTTTTTTTAAGAACTTGTTTGAATTTTTTTTAATTATGATCATTTATTTCTTTTTAGACCGTTAAAATTTATTTAGCATAATACGCATATTTTATATGTATTTTAATTATAACCATCTAATAGTTAATGGACGATCATAGAAAAAAAAGATAAGAAAATATTCAAACCGAAAAAATTTATATTCAAATTTTGCTTGAATGGATTTGTATTTTTTTATCAAGTATTATAAATAAAAGTGTTAACTTAAAAAAATATATATTTAATGTTTGAATGTAATTGTGTAAAAATTATTTTACTATAAAAAACAGATTTATTATATTAAGATGTAATAATATAAAAATAATTTTATACAAATAAAATATTAAAAATAATATGTAAAAATATTTTTTTTAATATTGTGTTTAAATAAAAAATACTTTATTACAAATTTTTAAACTTTTTTTTGTTACACTTAAATTTAAAATTATAATTTTATTAAAATCTTTTTTAATGTTATAAATATAAATTTAAAATTTAAAATATTATAATTTTGAAAAGAAACAATGAAACATGGATGAAATTTGATAAATAGTATAAGGATATATTTGTCTATTAATTATTCTCCCTTCTCTACTTGAAACTGTTATTTTTCAAAAGCACAAAAAACTAACTTCTACTAGAAGTTGATTTTTTGTTTTTTTTTCATAAAAAGCACTAAAAAAAAACAGTACACAAGTGCTCATTTTGCTGCTTCTGCTTTTTTTCCCCCAAAAAAATGCTTTTTACTGCTAAAAGCAGCTGCCAAACGGCCCTTATAGTATCTACTTGGAATAAAGCCCCCCTTTGTTCAAATTCCGGTGACCGAAGAACCTCTCCTCTTTATATGGGAAAATAATAATCTGGAGATAGAATCTTAGTTAATAAGAAAATACTACAGCCATTATCGAGGAGACCTCAGCAAAGTAGGATCCTGATAAAGTTCCACCCATGGTGGCTGCTCAGCACCTAAAATTCATAACCAGCACTCGCCTGCCTTTGAACCAGAATAAACCACAAATAATCAGTGGCCGAAAGTCCTCTTCAAACTCCATCATAGTATCTCGGCCAGTTCTAAAGTCGATGACACTGATGTTCCCATTATAGGCTGAAAGCATATTTAGGAGTACAATTTCCTTATCCTTGCAAGGTGCAATAGTTCAAGATAAGCACTAATTTTGCAGTACCTGTGTCACCTCCAGACTGGACATTACTACTAAGGATAGCTGGGAGTGAATTCCGAGTTTTTCCAGGAGATCATCTTCCTGGGATCCCCTCGTCTAAAAGATCTAACCAAGAGCCTACCACTGACACGCTTGCATAAGCCAACACTAACCACAGAAGTACAGTTTCTTCTTTCAAATGATGGGGATTGCATCTTCAGCATGTGAACATTGACCTACAATTTAGAGAGGGAAGCATGAATGTGTACTACTAGTAGGACATATAAAAGAAATTACAACAAAAAAATGGTTACACTTGGAGGCTGCAGGGGATGACAGATTATCACAGTAGGTGGTTTTCTTCTCTTCTTTTCCTTTTTTTCTTTCTAATGATTTTACTGCAGTGAACCTATTAAGGCATCAGACTCACCTCAGCTTCCATCGCACAAAGTTCATTGTACCATTCCAGACCATGATTTTCATAATGGTTTTCCCCAGAACGAGGAGGCTTAAGAGGATATTCCAAACTGATCTTGATCTGTCAAGACATAAAACTCTAGGTGGAAATTTCAATCCATCAACAAATGACGATTCAGTAGAAAAAAGGGGAGGCTCATATACCTTGGCTTCTAAATTCACATTCCTCTCATCTACACTTATTTTTCAGCTAAGAACAAGGCCAAATTCCTTGACCCCATAATCCATCCATGAAAACTCAGACTTTCTGAAACAGTAATCTGATACTTATTCTGGTTCAATTAGTGCAGGCTCATCAAGGTCATTGTCAGTTCCAGCAAGAAATCAGAACTCTCACCATATTTCTTGAAACTTAATGATTTAACCTTATTCAGTGGAGGAATGATGCTTATTGAAATTAAGCTTGGTTGCTTGGAGTGATCAAAATTAGATCCTTTTGAGTAAGTAGGAGTAGGTTTGATATCATCAACACGGGCATGATGAGAAGCAAATTTGGAAGCTCCCCATCTTCCCTTATACTCTCTAGTTCTTCCTTTGTGGTACTGGATCGTTCAACTACATTGACATCTATGGTTTCCTGAATATATATGACACCCAGAGATGGTTCCCCATTATGTAGGGCTCTTACAGGTGACAAACCATCAAACTGCACAAAGGAGTATCTTCGTAAGAGATTCAAGCTGATCCCTGTAAGCCAGTGAAAGAATTGCACAAATCTTAACTTAGGCATGCATGCCCAACCACGCTGATAAGAAAGATCCAAATATCCTCAAAATTAGAATGCTATGTCATCAAAAGGACTCAAAACACAACCTTATAAAGGCAGAATGATGAGTATGCTAGTCAGGAATCAGGATTTCAAGCACTATGATGTCAGTCACAACAACAAAACTAAAGCAAAACCAAAGAGCAAACTTTCAGTCGATCACATTCACATTATGGTATTTATCTTCATTAAGAAGGAGGGTCCTTTATGTTCTAAAACTCAACATACAAGAGCAGCAACTCACAGAAGACCCAACTGAGCTTTTCTCCGTGAGCGAATTCTCTGCAGAACTGTCTGTACTCGGTTCCGCTGGCGATATAGTGAAAGACCAGATATAACATCTTCACTTTTTGCTGCTTCACAGTTGTCAGAAGTTTCATGGCCAGTAAGCAGCAAGGGAGACACTTCAGGCAAGAAATCAATTCCTGCCAGGTGCTGAGCCCATTTATAAGGGCGTGAAGTTCTATGATCATTGAACATTATAGCATCCCCAACAATGAGCTTGGCTGACTGCATGGCCATTCAAAAAGAATATCATCACACCATAATAGAAAGTTGAAGGAATAAATGAAAGAAATGAAGAACATGCCAAGACATGTAAGAGAAGACATCCCATACCTGGTGAGGGAGCTCAAGACCTGTGTCGTCCGGGAATAAGTTGCACAAGATGTCATTATTGGGACCATCATTAGTTGCTTCAACTCCAACAGAAACAATATTCAACTTTACCAAGTATTCAAAGTTTAGAGTAATGAGTTTTGCAGACTTAGATTCAGAATCCTCATCATCATACACACAGAGATTGATTTTAAGTGGGTGAACTTGTAATATTCCTGACTGGTAAAGGTTCTCCATTCCTTGAATCCTCCTAGGTCGTTTTCTCCGTCTCTGGCTATCTTCATCATCAGATGCATCATCTTCCAATTTGGAAGTCTCCGTGGCAGTGGAAAGGCCTGAGTAATAAAACCACATTATATGGTTCCTGGATTTTCTATATTAAATAGGAGAATATCATGAAATTCAATTTTGAAGAGGGCTCAGGATCAAAATATTCAGATACTAGAGGATTCCAAAGCTAAGTGTGGTACACAATCTTAAAAATGGCAGATATTCAACTGTACCTTCTATTAAGTACTTCTATTAAGTAGAAAACATAAATTGAACACCATCAATAATCCTGTCCTTTACTCTTTGGCATGTTGTTAGCGTTAAAACTATCCTAACCTTTTCTTCACCAATTAACATTATCCTAGATAATATTGTTGGAGTGATGGTCTAGTTTAAAGTTGAATCATCAAAAAAGATACTAAAAGGATAGACTTCATTATCCTGTGTCAGTACTCAGTAGACTCACGCCAGCTGCAATAGTACTGGATAACATAGATTCCATCCAAAAAATATTAGAATTTACATGTCAAGTACCAATTACCAGTGTCCTTATGGGCTTGATGACGGGCAAAAGCTTGAGCATCTTTCAGGCTTCCTATGATCTCCAGATCAATGGATTCTCCAAATGCCTCCTTTTGAGCCAATAGCAGTGAGTAAACCACATAAAGAGGTGGTGGAAGCAACTCCGCTGAATGATGCTGCTTTAGTTTCCTAGTATGCAGAACTCCAAGTTGGTTTTGTACTGGAAAAGATGCTTTCTTAAGAGACTTGAGCTGCGAAGGGAGACTAGACAGAAACTGCTTTCGGTTTGCAATTGCTTCCAGAAGGCTTTTCTTTTGTTGCTCCAGCTTCTCATGAAGTTTGCAGAGCTCTTTGCGCTAATTCAAAATAGTAAATAAGTATTATAGCATATTTTTCCAATTTGCAAAAAACACAATGAAGGCAGATTAGTGACACATCACACAAGCACAACAGACAAAAGAATGATAGAAAGAAGTTTTCAATATTAACATGGTACAGATGCAGCGGGTCAAAGAAGCCAAAGATTGGAGCATTACATGTTGATGCATGAAATTTAACATCTATCATATATATAAAATCTACCCAATTGCTAATTGTCACATGCACTAGGTGAACTTTTGCAATAGTAATCCACTGTCACCTGGAATAGCTCAAAATTGAGCCTCTTAAGCATCAGATTGTGAGCACTGTCATTTGACAATATGGGGTGCTTGATATTTTCAGGGGCATCACGAGAAAATTCTTCCTCGGGTACCAGTTCAAGGTCAGGATATGTTGACCTGAAGTCTTTGCAAGCCTTTATTGCTTTAACATAGTGGCTTTTCTCATACATCAGGTTGTGAAGCTGTAGAGTTGTTAAGTCTACCGGTGCCTTTGCATGTTCTGTTTCCATTTTGACGCGGTCTTCCTCTAGCAAGATGGAACGATTTGCCTGAAAACATATAAATGCCTTTAATTTAATACAAAAAGGTGGAATGAATCTAGGTACCTGAAATTGTAGAATTTTGATAAGACAGATAGACAACTGATGGCTGATAAGTGGAAGGACATGGCATTACAAGATATTAAGCAGTAGCTGAGAGATTAAGAGATATTGCAAGTTAATAACCAACATATCGGAGTATCGTGCACTACCCATACCTCTCTTTCTTCCCTTTCGGCCAGAGATTAAACAATGTATCGTTCATTTTAAAATTGCATAAACCATTTAAGGCGCGAAATTAGTTAAAAACCCTAGAGCTAAAAAAATAAAAATAAAAAGGAGTATAGGGACCTGACGGAGAGTGACAAAGTTCAGGGACATCTGGGTAACGAGCTCTTTGAGGTGTGATTTGGGTTTACCCTCTTTTTTAATAGAGAGCATCTCGTTGACGATCTTCTCTACCGAAGCCTTGCTATTTTGCAACAGTTCGTACGAAGATTTCACCAACTTGCGCTGTTCTGCGGAATGCACACCTTGTCCGTCTTCGTCCATCACAACAATTGGCCCCACCTCTGTTTCGCCGTCTTCCATTCTTCTTCCAGCGCTAACTGCTCTGCAACTGATCGGACCACCCAGTTCCCTACTCCGGCTCGGGGCTATGAAAATTTTTATAATTCAATTGACTTAACATTCACTTATGCAAGGTCTAGCAGAGGAATGCTTGGTTGAAAAAATTTATAATTTAATCAAGGGGCGTTTGATATTCTCTTGATTTTGATAGGATTCTTATTTTTTTAAGTTTGGGGAATGGATTAAAAATATTTTTTAAAAAAATTATGAATTTTGGGAACACTTTTTAAATAATCTTTTTTTATATTTTTTTATGTGAGAAATGATATTTTTAGATTCTTACCTCAAAAAAATTTTGAGAGTTGTAAATAATTATTTTATCTTTCTTCATAAACTATTGTACCACAACTCTAAATCTTAAATTTTAAACCTTGAAACTCAAAATTTTAAACCCTAAATTTTAAACTCTCAAAACCTCAAACCCTAAAACTCAAATCCTTAAATCCCAAATTCTTAAATTCTAAATCTCTAACCTCCAAATCCCAAACTACCAAACTTAAAACTCAAAATTTCAAATCTCCAACCCCTAAACCTCAAATTCCAAAATCTAAACCCCAAACTCTAAGTTTTAAATTCTAAATCTTAAACTCTAAACCCTAAATTCTAAACCCCAATGCCCCTAACTTCAAATCCTAAATAACCGACCATAATCATCAACTCATATTTTTCTTTAAAATGTAAATTTATTACAATTTATATATGAGTATATTTATAAAAATTACTTAAATTTTTAAGAAAATAGCTTATGAACCAAATACAAAAATATCTATGATTCTTAAAAATCTACAAATCTAACCAAACATAAATTTTATATTATTAAAAATAAAATTCCCAATAATCATGATTAAGAATCATATTTCCTAAAAAAAAATTCTCTACCAAACTCCCGACTCATTCACTTATCCAAGGCCTAGTAGGAGGAATGCTTGTTGAAACATTTATGCCATTATTTTTATTAAAAAAACAATGGGTTAAAGTGTATATTTGTCTCCAAAAAGTGAATTTTAGTTTATTTATAATATTTATTTGTGATAAGTGAATCTTATATTTTTAAAAATTTTTAATATCATTTTAATCCTTAATTCCCTAAAACAAATTAACAAAAAATGCTGAGTTGAGTTTATGTGATTAAATGAAATCCTTTGCCACTAATATAAAATGTTTAATTATTTCCACATCAAATAACATTAAAAAATTGTCATACTATCCTCCCTTAGCATTATTATTTTTTAATTTCTAAAACAATAAAATTAGGTTTATGCTTATTTTCTTTTCAATAAACAATTATTTGATGGAGCAATTCATTCAATTGTCGACAGTCAGTTTCTCGACATTTTGAACTGACAAAGGGAGGCAGGCGAATTTTAATAATTTTTTATTATTCAAATTAATAAATTGATAAAATTAAAATAAAATGTTTTTCAATAATTAAATTAAAGAGTAAAATGTTCTTTCTTCTCTTGAGATATAATTTAATTATACAATCACCTATTTTATTTTAAAAACATACACATAACTTCACTTAACATAACTATATTAATAATTTTTTATTTAATTTTTTTTATTTTTTTAAAGTATATGATACTTTTATAATAAAAATTAAATTTTTATCAATTTATGATATATTTTTAAAAAAATTTAAGTAATATTATTTTTAAAACAAAAAAATTAGTTTTTAAGTAATTATATTTTAAAAATAAAAAAAAATTCTAGTCATGATATTTTTAAAATAAAAAATCTTTTTCAAACAATGATATTTTTTAAAAAAAATTTTAAGTAATTATATTTTTAAAATAAGAAAAATAAATATTTTTTGTTATAATATTCTTAAAATATAAAAAAACAAAAATTTTCAAGTCATGATATTTTTAAAATAAAAAAAATACTTTTTTAAGTAATTATATTATTTTAAAAAAAGAATTGAAGTAAAATAATAAAAGAAAAATATATTTTGATAATACTATATAAAATCAATAGTATTTTAGTTATATTATATAAAAAAACATTATTTGACCAAAAAATAATTAACAACCTTAACTCAGTTAAAAAATTAAGTTTAGTTATAACTTATTTTTAATTTACAAATGAGTGTTGTGTATGCTTTTAAAATAGATGAGAAATATGTAATTAAGTCATCTTTTAGGGTATAAGAGAATATATTACTCAAAATTAAAATTTAATTTTAAATTACTTAATTAATAAATAATTTTTAAAAAATAAAAGGTGATGTTAAAATAACTTTACATTGAAAAAGATTTAAATTTGTTATTATCAAATACATTTTACATTATTTTTTATAATTTATTAATAGAAAATTATTCAATAACATTAAAATTTTATAAATATTAATTAGTGTTAAAGGCAATTTTTTATCTATTAACTTGACACAACAATAACAACCAATATTTTCAACATCATTAAATATTAGTTTCATATTTAATATCTAATAAAGTAATATCAAAAATCTAAAAAATTATAACTAAATATTTTAAGCTATTGTTTCTTCAATACAATTAAATATCATATTCACATTGTGTACCTAATCAAATAATATTAAATTTAAAAAAATTATCTTCTAATTTTCTAATAAATAAATACTTGTCTCATAATTAAATAATAATAATAAATACTCAACAAACTATAATTAATTGATCAAGCAACAATGTAACATATTAAATAATTTATAATTTATAATTAATATTAGTTTACAAATAATCTAATTCAAATAATTAAAAAATGGCCAATTTAGCAATATCACAAAAGTTTTATGGTACGAAATAATTTTTTATAATAATTATAAATTGAACAGATCGAGTAGATGGCCACTGGTTTCTTTAACGGTGAACAACAATGGCTGACATAATAATGATAGTCTTGGTCCTATTCGGAAAAATCACTAATACTATTAGAATCGAAAGACTCTATTGCCCCTACGTAGTTTAATTTTATCGAGGCACGTCTAGTCACCATAGATGGACCTTATGGTTAATTTACTGGCAGTCAAACCCATGGTCAAGGTAATGAGGAATTAGCATCAAAAGAAGGCCAACCCCGGTGAACAGCACTTGATTAACAAAACACTGCGCACTACAAGCTAATAAAAATTCCTCTTAAAGGCCATACAAATTAAGTTTAAAAGCCGACAAATCTTGACTTCTCTATGGTTTTACTTTGATGTAATGACAGAGACATATATAAAACCATTCCCTTATTTCCCTCCCACATCCGCCATTGCCTGGCTACTCCCTTGTGAAGAAGCTAGGTGGTTTGACAATGCCAGGATTAAGACCTCGCCATACTAGCCCTGACTCCGTTATATTCACGCTTGAATCCAATTTCAGCATCTTCTCCTCTGCTTCTGCAAGTGCTGATCGCTGCTCTTTTGCATCCGATGCTCATGACCACGACTCCATAGCCTCTGAATTCTCCCCGGTACTTCTACTTAATTCTCACACAAGTACTCAATTTCACTGCATTATCTCTATATATCATTTCTCATCATGAAAATGCAGCACTCGTCTCTCCAGCTTGATTTCATGGTTTGCTCAATTGGCCTTTTCAGTTCCTAACTTCCTTTCCTTCTTATCTAACCATCGAGTTTCGTGCTAGTTAAGTTTCTCATTTTTGATAATATGGAATGGATAATTTTCATGTAATCAATCTATTTGGTTATTGCTTATATGTGAATGAAAATGGAAAAATGAAATGAAAGTGACGAGTTGAGTTTCTCAATTTTCTTTCCCCGAAGGAAGAAAAATGACGAGAAGATTTAGTTCTTTGTTTAGGGATAAATAAACTTTTCATTTTTTCAGTGTCCGAATTGCGATGACGCATGTCTGAATGGTCGATACTCAAATCTAAGCCTGGTTCGTCGAGTTTCTAGTGTTATATATAATCTTGGATCTCTTGCAGCATTTGGTAGAGCATGATTGTGATTTTTCTCACAAGGAGAGTTGGAGGGTTCTAGATCCAGACAAACACGCAGTGCACAACAAGAAACACTGTCGTTTATCCAGAAAGGGAGAAAAAGCAGAAGGTACACTTTGTTTTGTTTTGTTGAAAAGTTCAAAATCCGCAAAGCGACTATACCTGGCCAATTTTAAAATTGACTCGCCCACGGTCTCACTCCCTGTACACACAAAAATTTCACGCAGTTCAAAGGGATGACAGCGATGCTGATGATATTGAAGACGGAAATCAACTCTTGCAATTGGATTCAGGGAGAAACTCTTTCTCTCTAGCTTTCAAAGGTACCTTAACCACACCCTACAATCCGAAGTATAGCATCGGCTTGGGTAATTTTTAATCCCCGAGCATTTACTTTACTACTTCTCTTCTCTATAAAGAATGTCAAAATAGGAGATCAAGGTCTGAAGTGTTCCTGAAGAAGCCAGACCGGCGAAGGCCTGCTTCTTTAGATCTGAACAATGCGACCGGAACTTCACCTCGACTGGGAACCATGAGGATGAGCTCGGTTTCCTCTCAAAAGTCTGGTGCTCTTCCAAGTCCTGGTACACCTTATTATCGGCAACCGGGTGTCGCAATGCAAAAGGGTTGGAGCTCGGAGCGAGTTCCTTTGCATACAAATGCTTGCCAGAAGCACATCAGTGCAGCTCTGTTGCCTCTCAACAGTGGAAGAACATTGCCATCCAAATGGGAAGATGCCGAGAGATGGATTCTCAGTCCCGTTTCAGGAGATGGCACAGGGAGGGCTTCGATTCGACCGCCCCAGAGGAGACCAAAGTCAAAAAGTGGTCCACTTGGGCCTCCTGGTATTGCTTATTATTCGTTGTATTCACCAGCAGTGCCAATGTTCGAGGGAGGAAACGCAGGAAATTTCATGGCAGGTTCTCCATTTTCAGCTGGTGTTATCTCAGCTGATGGATTAACTAGCCATTCCAGTGGCCATGGTGGAGTGCTTCCTACTCGAACAGAACCGTGCATGGCCCGCTCAGTTAGCGTGCATGGATGCTCTGAGATGCAGAGCCAGTCATCAATGCCTTCCCAAGGTACTATATCTATTGTTCGAACCTTCTTTTCCATTGGATTTTGATGGTATATGCTTGCCACTTATTCATCTTTGAAATCATCGTCAAATATATCTTTATGTGAAATTTATACCGGACAACCATGTGTTTGAATCGATGCCCAAAAGGATTGACGTAGAGAAATTTTATAAGGATACTAATTACCTTACTTTCCACTAACCCTTTCTCTTCCGCAAACTCGCTATATCATGTGGTAGTGATTCTTTAATCGACTGCTGTTGCTAGATCGTGTGCTTGGAAAGAAGTGGTTTCTTTAGACACTTATGATAGCTTGATATATTTGAAATTAAGTGAGGACGTAAACAATTTTATGCTTAATTATGTCATCACAAGTATAGATGATGGTCTTCCTATATGATTAGATAACTATGCTTCTATGCATCTTATCTTGCTCTCTTGCTGTTGGTTTTAACATACAGAGGAAAAGTTTGACGGCTTCAAAGATGCAGCCACCAATGTATATCATGCTGTTTCAAGGAGGGACATGGCAACCCAGATGAGCCCAGAGGGTAGTCCATGCTCTTCTTCCAATACAAGAACTTCTTTGTCCGCTTCCACTCCTTCGGTCCTGCCCATCACCGAATTACTCGGTATCTCTTCCTCTACAATGGATATCAGGGATGTGCAGGTTGATGAACGTGTCACCATGACAAGGTGGTCCAAGAAACATAGAGCCTTATTCTCAGGCAGGGGCTCAGAAAATGTTGACAACTGGAAAAAGAAAGAAATAAGGGCTCAATCTTCATCTTGGGACATTTCTGAAACAGCTAAGACTCTTTCAAAGTATGTCTACTTTGGTATTATATTAATTTTAATCGATTTCTCTTGTTAAATAAGGAGAAAATGAGTTAGCACAACTTTGTGTTAAACCTCAGTGATTAAGGTTAAAAAAATGTCAAGAAACATATCAGTTTTTTTTTTTCAAAGACAAGTTCTTTACCCTGGTCTTATTCAAACTCTATGAGCTACCTGGAAAATGAGTGATTCTTTGCAGTTCTCAGTAGTCTAGGAATTTATTGTGATGCATTTACTAAATTATATGTTAATTGGTCTTGATATGATTAAAGTAAAATGCCAAGTGTGCAGGATTTGTCAATAATCTCTCTTTTCCTTTCTCAACCATGATGGAAGTCAAAAAAATAATAGCATCCTACACAATCCAAGCACGAAAATTGAAGAAGTTTAAAGTATTTAGATCTGACTGTTCATATCAAAAAAATCTCATAATATTAGCACAAATTTTATAATGTTTCTAAAATGCCATCTATTTTCATTTGTCCAGGGCTAAAAGGGAGGAGGCCAAAATCACTGCATGGGAGAACTTGCAAAAGGCAAAAGCTGAGGCAGCAATACGGAAACTAGAGGTTACTTCCTTGTGATATCTTTCTTTACCTTCAGTTGTCGGTGCTCAAATAATTTCCCTCTTGATCCTCAATATAATTTATGTTATCCTGAGTTAGCTGTACTTTTGCTTAATGACTAGATTTTAATTTTTATACACAAACACACACACAAGTTAGAGGAAAAGAGACAGAAACTGGACATTATTCTCATTACTATTTTTGCTATTTTAGATGAAGTTGGAAAAGAAGAGAGCATCCGCTATGGACAAGATTATGAGCAAGTTGAGATTAGCCGAAAAGAAAGCTCAGGAAATGAAAAGCTCGGTTATGGCCAACCAGGCCCATCAAGTTGCCAGAACTTCCCACAAGGCTATATCATTTCGTAGAAGCAGCCAGATGGGTTCGTTGAGTGGTTGTTTCACCTGCCACGCTTTTTAATGCATCATCCGGCGTGTTTACTTGGCTGTTTGTCTGATGCTGGGTAAATTACTCTGTAGACCTTTGATTAATGTATTTTTAAATTTTCTCTTCAATATCAATTGTCTTGGTAATTTAGAATTTGAATCGTTCTAATTTTTGTCAAATGTATATAGGTTTCTGATAAGTGAGTAAAAAGATTTCATTCACTAGTTATACAGGGATCATTTTCAGGTGTTATTTGACTGTGTTTATGCAGATGCATGTTCTTGCTTGCTTCTCTGACATTTAGAGTATAAAAATTCCAAGAAGTCGTGGAACATTGCCTAGCTTACCAATTAACCCCTAGCTTCCCCTTCAATATTGTTAGGCTCCAGTTTATTATTCCCTCAGCAACCTCGGAAATTTCTGCTATTTACAATACATCCTTGTTTTTATACATACTGCTAAAAAGACTGATTTACATCTCTGGATGGTTTTCAGAAGGATTCAGTTGGAACATATGGATGAGCCAATGGTGTACAGCAGAGAGTAACTACTATTTTGACACTGAATTAGTTTCATTGCCGTTTTGCACTACATGAAATAGCATGGACCTCCTTTGAAGCTCTCAGGGATGATCTCATCATGCATGCATGTACGTACGCCAAAATCCAGAAATAAGCTTCTTTTGTGATTTGTTTTCATCCCATGTGACTGTTTGCCGTTCACATGTAATCCATATATGATAGAACAATAAAATTATCCATACATCTCTACCATTTATTCTTAACCTCCTCTCAATTTTCGCCTGGTACACATATATGCTTCAATTTTTGTTTTTGTTTATTTATTTATTCTACAAGTTTGCTGTAAGGTCCTAATTTACGTTTGAGACGGGACGGGCAATCACCGCCTTGTAATTTGTACCAGCTATTCAGTTATACAAGAAGGATGCACGCAACCAGGTAAAGGGGCGAATGTCATTAAGTTATCTGTCTCTCAGAACTGTAGTGACTGAATGAAGAAATGTGTATTAATTCTCGAGTGGTGAATAGCTGATGAGTTTTCTTAAAACTGATATTCATGATAAGAGCAAATTGGATTTCTATTGTACTCGAAGTGGTGCTATTCAGTTGTATCTGATTCACAGGTTCATGTAAGGACGCCAATCGGCTAATTGGATTTCTTAATCTTGGAACTAGCAATCCAGGGAGCCTAAGCATCGATTCATGAACCAACCTTGTTGTTTGTAGTCTTGACCTCTAATGAAATGGGATAAAGAAATTTCAAGTGAGCTCCCAAACTGCGTTTTAGTTGTTGGATATGACCGACAATAGGAAGTAATTCTTGTTTGGCCCCTCTTCTAATACCTGCAATTTAATAGGGAGCTAGGCACAAAACTCTTCAGTTATAAAACCAAAACACACAATAGATGACGAATTCTTGCTATTCAGGAAGAGGCCAAGAAGAAGAAGAGATCAATCCATTCCATACCTCCCTTTGGTACACATTTATTGAAGTAGAGGCAAGGTCCAAAATGCTTGGACAAGGTTTTAATTTGTCGTCGTAAAGGGCACCATGTCATACCTTACCACAAATCATACTTTCTCATAATTAACTCCCCAAATTGCTCTCCCAACAGCCATACCTCCTAATGCAGTGCTAGCACAGCCGCAAACCAGAATTACTAGAATCCACCCAAGCTATGCCCTGTCACCACGAATTTTGCTGTCTCATTTTTCTGCATAGCATGTCTTTCAGTGTGTCGGCCATTGTACATTAAGCAAACTGATATTGTGCTCTATCACTTTGGGGCGCCCAGCCACGGCTCAAAGCTTTCATGAGATATGTCGGATTCAAATGTCTCGGTCGTCGGTACCCCTGGATGCAACCTAATTGATTAGTTCTATAAGAATCGTACCTTGGCGTCAAAGGAAAACAAATCAAATGAACGATTATTCAGAAAAAAAAAATTGAGAATTTTATTGATGGAATCCAGTTTAAATGATTCTTGATTAATAATTTATTTAGTGCAATAAAATAATCTATTTTGCAGCTTCTTTGTATTAAGGGGGAAAAAAAAGCCAGACATGTATACACCAAGTTTGGATATGTTAAATGGTGACTTAATTTTTGTATAAACAGTCACCATTTTAGATGTTTTTATGTGTTGTATATATTTTTTTAAATGATGAACAGTCACAAATTTTAAGATATAATGATCATGTCTTGAAAAGACGGTCATGAAAAGTATGACTGAATCCATACTATGTATACACCATCACTAATTTAAAATTTTAGCTCCAATAATTTTTAAACTCTGAAATTATCTTAAGTTAGTATAAGAAAGTTGGTTCAGCCACAAAGAAGTAGATGGAGAACCATCTGAGTGTTATAAAACGCAATTTGATTTCCAAAATAATAAAATATCACATAAATTTGAAGAAAGCATATTCATTAATGTGAACGTTGAATTCTCCAACTTGTTCATGATCTATAAAAAGAATTTGGACAAATGTTTCAGGGTAGAATACATCTCACTTATCAGACAAGACAAAGCGAGGAAGAATATTAAACCAAAATTATATTGTGTAGAGTATATGTCCATCTTCAGAAGATATATAGTACACAAAATTAGACCAAAAAACGATAAGAAAGAAGATATCATATCCAATCCAAATCATTTTTTCTTGGCCCATTCATTATCATCATATGCATTTGTTTTCATTTCACCATCCCTGCATGTATCAATGAACAGCAACATCAATATCTATCTGTTTCAAAATTAAATTTACTTTCTTTCACTATTTCCCGGGTGCAGTACTCTTCATAGTTTTTGGTATCTATACTCTTAATTTATTACCGAATTTTGTCTCCTATACTAATTAGGTGCTACTCTTCTACCGCCCACATTAGTGGGCGGTAGTAGAGTTTTTAATTTTTTTTATATTTTTTTAATTTTTTTAAAGTTTTTTTTATTTTTTAAAATTAATTAATTAAGTTTTATATCATAAATTTTTTTTAAAATTTTTTAAAAATGTTTTTATATTTTTTACAAAATTTTTTAAATTATTAAAAAAAATTATGAATAAATAATAATAGAGATATAAAAAATATTTTAAAAAAATTTAAAAAATATATATAAAATAAAAAATACTTAATTATTTTTAAAAAATAAAAAAATTTAAAAAAAACATAAAAAAAAATGAGATGGGTGTACTTAGACTTCTCCTACTAATTATTACTCATAGGCCATATGCCATAGCTACGGTCTCAGAGTTCAAAATTCTAGGCCTGCTCGAATATTAACTTACAAAAACTGTTAATCAATCAAACTATCCGACGTGGACAACAAGTGAGATGAAATGGGTTGACCATGTAGACTGAGATCACGTGTCAGGGGACGTCGGCCTTCGCCCAATCGTTAAAGCAAACCACCGCAATCTGTCAGATCATCACGTGCACTTCTCATGCATCCTCATCGACCTCTCATCTTTTAACTATAGTCACACATCATCTCGCTATGTCTCCATGCACTACAGGTGTACCCAACAGAGGGAGTATGGGATTTTCGTGCATCCCCATTCGACATTCTATGCTCCTACAGAGTCCGTCAATAGAAGCTGTCCTCGCTGTCTCTTGAGATTTCCCTCTCTCAACTGTCCAGCCATGCACCCACATTCTTTTTTCTTATTAGGAAAATTTGCAAATTGCCTTTCATCAACTTCTCCATTTGCTTTATTTTGAAACATCGATGATGCCTTGGAATAATCAAGTATTTTGAATTTTTTGATATTTTTAAATATCATGATATAAAATTTATTATATTTAAAATTCTTGTTTAGTATGATTGTACAAAAAATATACAACTAATATTTTGTAAATATAAAGTTAAAACTTCAAAAAATGAAAAATGTTCATAAATTTTTAGATAACATGATAACATTTTATGAATTTTAACATTTTGAGTGCCACCAAATATTTTGAATATTAAATGTTGACATTTAAGATATAGCAAGAGGAAAAATGATGATATAACAAAGGGCTGGAGAGAGTAAGAAAGCTATAGGAACTCCAAAATTTATGAACAATGAATAATTAATAGAAAGGGGGAGTAGGAACTTTTGTCTAAAGAGGCGTTAATCAATGACATGTATGGAGAGATATTTAATTACTTAATTGTGCTAAATATTTTTGTTGTGCATCGATCTCCGTAATTAATTCATACAAAGGGGGAGTACAAATTCAACTTTTGTCTGAAGAGAGGAGCCATTATGCATATGCATGGACAGCTAGAACATAATAAATTATACTTAATTGTGCTGATTAATATTTTTGTTATGCATCTCCATAATGGTGAAGATTATGAGAATTAGGAGTCTGGTAAGGCCGTATTTGCATAGGAAGATAACTAGAGGTAAAGGTAGAGGTAGAGGTGCCGCTCCCACAAGGGAATCCTATTCCTGCAGTAATTGGCCTACTAGCGGCGGCTTTTTCCAGAGACTGAACCTGGGTCTTGAGAAATTTGACGTAGTGAATGGCTTCATCTAACATGGAGGCTGTGTCCATTTTAGTCCCTCCTGGCACCAGTCTCTGCAGTATCCTTATTCTCTCACTTATCCTTTCTCTCCGATGCCGAGCCGCCACGCTCTGAGGATCCTTCGAGATCTTCACGTTCCTTCTTTTAGGCGCCTTCACTGACTCTGGGTCTATGTGTATCGGCTGCATGGCTGCTATCCTGAATATCATCTCCCTCATGGCCGCCATCGAGTTCCCTTTCTCTGATTCTGAATTCCATAACAAAGCTTGGTCGTGAAGCAGATCAGCTGGGATAGGGGAAGTGAAAGAGATATTTGTAGTAGATGGTGACTTTGTGATGAATGAGGACGAAGCCTCCAGACGAGGTTTATCAAAATGTATGCTGGTGGCGGCAGAGAACTCCGGCGGCGGCAAGTCGGCGAATTCCTGGTCGACAGTGTAAGCTCCTGGGAGTTGCATCATCATCATGTCCATCTGATCATGCGTTGGCCAGGACGACTTCAACTGCTCAGTAGTAGTGTCCATATATAGTTTATATATATATATATATATATATCGGGAACACACTGGCAAAGTATCAATTCCTTAGGGGTCACTATATATATATATATATATAAAACAAGTGGCTCCACAATCAATACAATACACTGTATATTTATTTTGATTATATTATAAATATTGATGCTTTCACAAAGTTGTTGAGCTTTATCTTTCATTGAGAGTAGTTTGTATTTCCCATTCAGGAAAGAATCTACTTTATAATTGAAATGAAAAACACAGGGTTCAAATTAAGAGCATTATTAAGCATATATGGACCGTTGAACTTGAAGGCCATATCTTTTACTGGTAATTAAGAGTATATCATTATCGACAATAAGATCTATTTGTCAAAGAATTAATATTATCCAGTGATGCAATCTCATATATAAAATATTTATAATTGATATGAAGAAGTAAGAGGGTCCACCCATTGAAGGGAGTGAAAGAGGAGGAAGCATAAGTGGTGTTATGGTGCATGAATCATTTTATTTAATGGGCAAAGAAAAGATTGAGTGCTAACTTTGTTTCCAAGGCCCACCCACATGCCAGGTGTCAGAAATCTTTCCAGACCCCTTATAAATGAGTTGGCAGTGTTGTCGTTAGATGCTACTGAGGTGAACACGTGGCTGCTATCGATGCATTGTATCATGGCTGATGTGCGGCAGCTACAGCCCAAAAGAACTCCCCATTTGATTGAAAACGGAACGATTTTGGAGACGGGGGAGTGAGGTTGTGAATTCTAGTAGTTTTCAGTTAATAAGACATTTATTTAGATTTCAATTGTAAATGATAAGTTGGGTACAGAGATTAGAATGAAGATTTTGTCAAAAGCAAGAATGATGGGAAATATTTAAAATCCAAATACGTTTCATAATTGTGGAGAAAGAGTAGAATATTTGGTTATAAAATGTAAACGTGGGTTTTACATTTGTGCATTTATATCAATAATGAAATTTATATTATCTTGGTATCGCCATTCTATGCGCTCTGACAGGAAGCTGGGCCTAATGTGTGGACCCCACGCGGCCCATAATAATTGATGTAGACATCCATAAGGGGACAAGTCATTGTAATCAGTAATCAGTCCTCAGCGGATACGCTTCCATTCGGTACGAGACAACATCTTTTCGCTCCACAGTCCTCTCCCACACCCTAAATACATTTTTATATACTACATTTTATTATAAAAATATTAAATTATTTTTTTTGCTTTATAATAATTTCATAACAAAAAATAAATGTAAAAATATCACTTTCATTAAAAATAAATTAATACTTAAAATCTGACAAATAGATAGTGTATCAATTGTTAAAATTATTTTATGATATTTCATTAATTATTGTTTATTTAATTTTATAGAATTGAATGAATATATAATTAATATATGAACAAATATGATGGACCTTAAATAATTATGTAATTAAGTTAATTAAGCTGCATTCCATTTTATTTATAAACAATCAGGGAAACTATTTGAGTAAGAGTTCCAGATACTGTTTCTGAGGAAAAAATGTGTCCGACAAATATCTGTAAAGAGAGTAAGTGAAAAAAGCATATTAGCCAGAGAAGATTACTTTATTAGTGATCTAATAAGCAGAAGAAAAAGAGAAAGACGTGTTGTCGTTGGAGAGTGCCTGGCTAGCTGCTCTCGGCATGTTTGAGTTCAAAGCTTAATCTAGAGTCCCAATTGATGAAACCCTCTCTGACATCAATACACTAGTATAATGAAATGTGGGGGCAGTTCTCTGCAACAATACGTTTGCTAGGAAACAAAGAATCCAAAGAGGAGAGATTTTGCTGTTAATTATGGCTTGTGTTTACTTCGCATTATATATCACCGTCACCACCTTATCTTTTCTTCCCCACATCCCATTTGTTTTTACAATAATTCTACTGGATCAGAATAATATTTATTAATGTGCATGAAAACACCAAACAAACATATTAAATTTTCCTACCTTTTTCTTTTCTCACCCTTCCCTTCCCTTCCCTTCCCTCACTCCCCCCATCGGGAAACGCAGGCAAGCTCAGAGCATAATAGGACCCTTATTTAAAAGGGAAAGAAAAAAATACATTAAAGATATTGTTCCAATCTGTAATGGTCCCAGGTCTGTGCATCTCTGAAACACAGTGCCTGCATGATTTTCATCACTTTCAAGTTGGTTCATTTTCTGGTTCCCCAATTGCGCAAATCATACAGTCCAAGAATCTAACCACTTGTTCGTATTCAATATTCCGTTATCTCATTGTCATACTACGCCATGCATTGAGTCCAATCCTGCAACAAAAAAGAGTGAGGCATAGCAGAGTTTATTGCTGCCAAATGCCAATACTGCTTTCTTTGCGTCATCACGTCATGCTGGTCTCACAATACTTGGTTCTCACCTGGAATCCCCCAAACATATTTTAAGATAAAAGGTGTTTGATGCTACCAATCTTAAATTATATACATCTTGTAAACCTGAAGATTTTAAAATGATGAGTGGTTTGTGGGAAGTTATAATAAGAAACAGCTGATAATAACTTTTTTTGAAAGACTCATAATTAACCACTCCATAAAGAAATTGACCCATTTTTCTTTCTTCCTAATCTGCCAATTGAGTTGTTATTAGTTCTACATATCAACAAAAGGATGCTATCAAATCATTTAATAACAAAACTATGCTCAAGAACATCTAGAGAGGAAGCAAAATTGTCAGCGAGTTACACTGCAGGGACATCTAGTAAGACCTGGCGATGTTTCAACTTCAAATTTTAAAGGTGCTTGGGTAAGGAAAAAAACACATCTTAAGTTCTCATCTGAACTTCCTGCTTCACCACCATCCAAGAGCTCGTTCACGCAGATGCAAATTTCCGTACATTTTCTTCCATTGCCTTTGCATTGATCTTTTGCAGTCCAGTATTAGCCTCTCCATCTCCACTTCAGCAGCATCAGATCCCTGACACTGATAGAGAGGGCAAAAGAGAGGTTAGAAAATTAGACAATACATATCCTGACCAAAAGTTACATTTCAGAAGATGCTCAAAGGTGAGAATAAGACTATACACAAATTATAGGTACAAGTAGAATAGTTATCAAGTCATACAAACCTCAAGTTCCTTAATTTAATTAGATTTCACATGAAAACTGAGATATGGAAAATCCATAGATATCCTGGCAGCCTGGCTGATACCAATCTTAACATACGAGTCTTCATCTGCTGAATTTGCAATTTTTTCCGAAGGAGGGGCTAATAAAAACCCAGGAGAAAGTTTGTAACTTAGGTGCAACACTAGGACTAAAGTCAAGTTGTCTAACAACAGAACATCATTTGCAGGATCTGCACCATCCAGAATAAAAACAACTTTAAACATATAGCATGAATTTAAACAAAGAAAAGACAGGAGGAGAAAAATAAACTGTAGAATCTAAAAAATAAAGAAGAAAAGAAAGCTGATACACACGTATAAGAATATATGAAATAAAGTAAATTTATATGCATGCACACTGATAGCATGGTATTGTTGAAAATAATAATTTAATATTTTTTAGCTATGTTAGTTCAATGGTTGTGGATGTACTTAGATTGGAAGAGTTTATATATCTAGGTTAGTGTGATACATGTAAGGAGTATTAATTAGGGGTTCATATAACTAAATTAAAGAGTCACTTGTATTATATACATATCATGTATGCTAAGAGATGGATAAGAAGTTCTAAAGTTTCCTCTGAAATACCTCTTCTTTTACCAAAGTAGTATCAGAGTTTGGTTTCATAATTTTGAGAAAAATAACAATGGATGAATAAGAAAAGGAAGAAGATGATAATGATGATAGTGTTATAATACAAATATCAGGTGGAATAAGTACATACACACAATGAACTTTTTTTTAACAAAGTTGTTGGATGAGAGGTGTTAAGTTATACAAGGTACTCACGTGGTTTGGTATTCTAGAAATGCAAAAAATTGAAGGAGTAGATCTCCTTTGTGATTATCCAAAGATGAGGAGTGCGGATGAGCTTCCTAGATTGGCCTTGCATTTGCAGATGAAAAATAATCTTCTTTGAGAGAATCTTGTGAATAAAGAGATTTTGTGGAAATTGAGTGCTTAGGTGAACCTCTTATGTGAAGCTGTGACACTTGACAATGATAAATGGCATTCAATTAAAAGTTAGAGTGTTGTGAAGAAAATTTTAAATTAAGGGGATGTGTTGAAAATTATTTAATATTTTTTAAGTATGTAAGTTCAATGATTGTGAATTTACTTAGATTGTAAAAATTTATGTATATAGATTAATTTGATACATACAAGGAGTATTAATTAGGAGTTTATATAACTAAATTAAAGAGGTACTTAATGTATCTATATATATCTTATGTATTTATTAAAGTAATGTATGTTAAGAGGTAAATAAGAAGTGAGTTGTAAAATTTCCTCATAAATATAATACCTCTTCCTCCAACAGGTATAATATACATTATCTGTTACCCCATACAAAATCCACAATCAGGTCAATTTCAAAGAGCTTACTTTTGATAAAACCTTCTGCATGTTTAAACATACGGACAGTACCTTGAGTTTTGACACTTCAAACACGAACCATTTCATCCTCTGACCCAAACATCAACAAATTCCCATTCATGTCATATGCTAAGCGAATTGCCTTGCTGTTAAAACTGGGTAATAATTAGTCAAATAATTACTGCGTATTTCACAAGAATAAGATTCGAGCATATAGCACAGAGACATATATTTTGAAGAATCATTTAAGACATGCATAAATTCGAAAAAGTAGCAGTGAATGCTTCAACATATTTCCTATTAATTATACAATCACAATTGTTGTATGCATTGACTTGTTGTTAAGTTGCGTGACACTTTTTCCTTTTTTAAATTTATGATGCAAGAACAGCTTAAATACATGATAAAAGAAAGACCTTCGGTCCAGGAGCAGTGAACAAAGCAAGAGGATGATGATGCAAGGGAGGCGCTCGCCCACACAGACAAGGCCTTCAGGTTGGAGAGGCACAAGATTTGTAGCGGAGAAGCTCAGCACAAGATTTTATAATCTACTATTTGATGAGAGAATAATTTTATAATCTACTATTTGATGATAGAATAATCTATACTTTTAATTAATTTGGAATTTGTTTTACTGGGCTTTAATTTGTTGGAATGGAGAGGAAGAGAAAGCAGGCCCAACATCCCACCACATATGAATAATGGATAGGGCTTGGACAATCCTGACCCTTCTGGGCCCAACGATGTAGTTTTGTAATTTACTCGATTTTGCTTATTTATCCATTGATTGAGAAAAGCATCAGTATTGATTGACCCAATAAAAAGAAAAGCATCAGTCATATATGGAAAGAAGAGAAGAATAAATAATCAAGAAATAAATGTTTTATCTGCAATTATTTTGAAAGAAAATACAAATAAAACTTGCTTTTTATTTATGACTTGTCAAATAAAATAAGGGGGATTTTGCACTTTTCCACCCTAATCTTTAGTTGCTATTGTAATCCCCTCCCTAATCTATTAATTGTAGCACATTGCACCCTAAACTATCATAATTTAGTCAAATTACCCTCACCGTTTAATTAAGTGTTAAGATTAATAGTTTTATTTAATATGAACTAGTTATGTAATTAAAAAAACTTGATAGAAAAAAATATAATAAATTTATTATGCAAAATAACACAAATATC
>JASKGM010000008.1:1534432-1663760 GCA_034509205.1 Ceratonia siliqua
ACCAATGTGGGAGGGGTTCGATTCCTGGGGAGCCGCCCCCAAACCAATGCTTCGCGGGGACAAATCAATTTTGTTGATGCACGATGGCATCCGTAATCCCACTATTGTTTATTTATCCCCGCGTTGGGGGCGGCTCCCCAAAAATCGAACCCCTCCCACATTGGTGATCACAAGGGTGACCCTGGTACCACGTGAGCGTGGTACCAGGATCACCCTTGCGATCCCTAAAGGGGGAGGGGTTCGATTCCTGGGGAGCCGCCCCCAATGCGGGGACAAATAAACAATGGCGGGATTGCGGATGCCATCGCGCATCAATAGAAATCAACCAACAAATAATAAAAAAGTGTATCTAAGCAAACTTAATGTGTGATTAAAACTATCAGTAATATATCCAAAACACTCGAGAGAGAAATAAATCAAGTGAGAAACAAGTATAAATAATGATGAGACTATCATTCATCAAATGATCAAATAAAAAAAATCAACAATCAGCAGAATTGAACATATAAAAAACCGAAATCCACAGTAGCAATAGATGAAAACTTTGCTAGAAAACATCCAACTGATTGACACTCAGGGATTTCATCAAGGAAGTTTCAATTGACACACAAAGATTAGTAACAGAACACTCTTAACTCCGTCAGAAAAATTTCACAGAAGTCAAATCATGTATTCGGAAATGAAAGTTGGAATTTTTTTTTAAGAAATTAAACGTGGAATTGAAGCAAACACATACTCGGCCACAGACAAAGAGAGAGGAATAGAATCATGTTACCCCAAAACGCGCCTCTCCTCATAAATTTTGGACAGAACACCTTCTTCACCATCTCCACATCCAAGAAACTGCCTCGTTTGAACGGCATTATTATTACACAGACCTCCGATAAATGATGAAGAATGAGTGCAGCAGTCAAAGGGCTTATGAAAATGCCAGTTCTGGATATCCGCAATGGAACTAAGGCATCGGCATTGATCGGGTTTCCTGAGCTGCATATTGCCCTTGGTGCACCTAACCAATTGTCTGAGACCATATTTACGCGATACGAAGGAGCAGAATGACTTTGAGGTCGACAAAAATGGCGGCATCGTGAAGTCCTAAAAATGGGGACCTTAATTTTCAAAGGGTGAAACTCAATTAGTGCAAATCAGATACGCACCTTTCAAAGCAGAATTGGAGCAAGAACCACGAAACCCAAGCTTACAGGAATTATGGAAAGCTGAAAATGTCGGAGTCGAAATCGAAACGAGCAGAGAAGGTGAAACCCTAGGAAACAAAAAATCGTTCCTTGGAACAAATCCTCAAACTGGATCTGATTCCAGGTGAATTATTAGGCTCTGCAGAAGCTCTGCAATTATCAAGAGATTTCTTGTGCAGTAAGTAGTAAGTAGTAAGTAGTAAGTAGTAACCCAGAGGCCGAGAGGAGAGATTGGAATTAGGAGGCCGTTCGTTAAATTAGACGGTTCCTTAACGATCGAGTCATCAAGCCACGTGGTTCAATAGGCCATTTTTTGTCGTGACACAACGCCATCTACGTGGACCCCAACACGCAGGAGGAGACAGGATTGAATAGCAAACATCCCACCAAGAAAATGGGAAAATTGTCGTCCACGGCTGAGACTCGGTGGATTTCTATTGATCCTTCGTATCTCTTTACCAAGCGACTTTTACCAATAGTAATAACATTTTTAATAAGGGACCTGTCCCCTCTAAACGATAATGTTGGTCAATATTGGCTTGGTCGAAAATATGTTCGTGGCTTATAGCTAACTTTATACTAGTGACAAAACGGGGGAGAGAAATTGGGTACGAGACCTCTTCCTTCAGAGCTGATCCAACTCCAAGTAATGGCTATTATTACCATTATAACTGGCTACAATTATATAACTACAGAAAGCTTAAATATGTACATCATCAACAAAAGCCCAAAATCGGTGGCATGCGCTGATGTTCTAGTTACTACTTGCCATTTCAAACTGTTACAGCGACTCTGACCCTGCAAGTGATGATGCTATAATATTCTGGGAAGCAGAAACACAATTCTTGGTAACGTCTCCACTGGTACACGACTTGCTGATAGGCACCATCTATAAGAGCATTTTGAAATGGGTAATACTCAGTTCTAGAACAAATTCTGACATCCCAAACAACTAAAATCGTTAACAATTACCTGATCGTTGCCTGCAGAATCAATTACCAGAGATTTCAGCCTTTTCACATTGCTTCTTTTGCTTTCCTTTTCGCCTTCCACTTCATCAACAAAGTTCTGATCTGACATCTCTGCAAGAATCAGATCGTCTAATTAAAATTATGTTTGTGGCATTCATAGGGTAGGTACAGAGCACAATATGCTAAATTATAGTGTGAAACATGACAACAACAAAACACGCTTGGACACAAAATCTTCATATTGAAAAGGAAAAGTACCTTGTACTTTAAAATCTGGCTATCACCACCCAGGAATTCCATAAAGAAAGAAGGGAGGGGGAGGAAACATAAAATAATTAAAGCCAATGAAGTAAAGCGATTGAATTTGGATTGTAATTGATACTCACCTTCATTGTTATATAGTCACCAAAAAACATATGCTTTTGGAACCTAAATCTTCATCTTAATGTGTTTGTACTACTATCTAGTATAATCCTGCCAGGGTCAGGTCACCAACTAACATTTTGTTCTCACATTTGTTCTCAACTCTCAGTATCATATTTGAAGTCAGCAGATAAATTAATATATCGATTATGTGTGCCAGGAAGTCTCAGGATAACAAAGCTAATTTTGAAAGAAATAAATTTGGAGCACCTGTATCGCTGCATAACATGTCTTGATGACGAATATGAGATTTACACAAGCGAAGGTGCCCTGAACCTGTAGCTGATTGGCTTAAATTGACCACTTCAATTGTAGAAGTAACACTTTCTTCAATGGCATCAGGAGATGCTACACTTGGGTGTTTGCTTGAAGATCTGAAGTGCTGAATCCATGGATTTCCCTTTAAATCATGGCACTCATTAGTCCTACTTATCTGCAGATCTTCTCTTTCAAAATTGATCTTTTTCCAACAACCACCTCGAAGAATCTTGAACTGTAATTGAACAGATTTCTTCATTAAAAACTAAAATTGTTGCCATGCCTCTTTATTAGGAAATTGTGACATTCGTGCATTGTATTCGATTACAAAGCATGGGGCTGATTTTTGTCGTTTCAAGAGTTTGATTAAATTGCACTTGAAATGGCTTGAAATATTCTTCAGAACAAAAGAAATAGAATACAAAAACCTGGCCAGAGGTGGTAGCAGAGGGAGAGAAAGTGCCTGCACGGGAACTCCAACCAAGAATTTCCTTGGAATCATATAACTGATTAACAAATGATGCTTCCATTGACTTAAGATACAGACTGTGTTTCTCGTTTGTCCACTCTGCTTCCATTGCCGTTTTGCCCTGAGATGGACACCCAAAACATCAAGATAATGCAAGAAGGATATGCAGGGAAAAAGAAAAGCGCATAATGTATAGATTACCAAGCTACCTACTTTTAATATAGATAAAGATAAAGTGACTAAGCTCACAAGAATTAATTTGAGTGACACATTTTTTACCACTATGTGCTAAACGACTTCTATACTAGGGGTTCAAACTCTAACTCTTTCTCTATTGGGAACAAAAATAGAGATAAACCAAGTAGTATACACTAAATTTTGAACTTCAAAGATAAAAAGGGTTCCTAACCGTTTAAATGATTGCATGATGTGTAATAAAATCCTTTCAAATTCATAAGGGATCAAAAGCCTCATATTAAATTCAGGAAAAGAAATAGTTAAAGTTCACTCCAATCAAATAGCTATTATTAAAAATATTTTAACCCTCTTCACTATACTTCCCTTTTAAAAAATTTATGTGAAATCAATACAGGATAACTTTGAGTATGTCAAGTTCTTATGATTTTGAAAAAAGTTTGAGAGTTTCAAAATGATAAGAGATTTATAAAATAAAAATTAAGATATTGAAGTATTTTGTTCAAATTTAAAACAAACAAAAAATCAACAACGCTATTGATAAAATACTGCATCATTGAAGATGTGATAATACCGCTATTTAATATTTGTCATGTAGATTTTTTTTTAAAGAAAATTATACGAAGTGGAAGAGCCATCAAGAAAATCATAATAATTAAAAAAAGAACTAACACGACAAATAGAGTTGTCTCTGTTTAAGATCAAAGAAAGCATGTATAAATTGAATTTCAGCGTTAGGGTATCAACTATCAAGAGACACAACTTGCCGGCGCTGTTGATCTTCTTTTTAGTTTTTTTATCCGAAGCCATAGGAAATAATTTAAAACCGAATATCATACCTAAATCTGTTCATTTTCCGAAATCTTCTATAGAATACGATTCCTGTGTTCCTAGAGAAAGAACAAATATGGAGCTAGAATGGAAGTTACCTGCATCTGCTTGGCTGGTACAGCGGTAAACTCGGTGGAATCGTGGTCGAGAGGGGGTGGAATCGTCCGAGTCTGTCTTACTCTGGTATTCTTCATTTCCAGGAAGACTATTTAAGAATGGAATGAAGTGAAGGGGAAGAAGATGGAGAGGGAGATCAGAGATGGAGATGGAGGTAGGAGGGAGGGAGGCGGGGTCGGGGGAACAAAAGGAGGTTACAGTTGTCAGACTTTTACACGTGTCGTGGGACCATCGCATCGCCAGGTCACGGTCTCAGTTTGATTAGAGCGAATGAGAAGACAGCGCAGCAGATATTTTATGGGAGCATCCAAAATATCTGTTATCAATTAAGAATTTAAGATTAAGACTTAAGAGCATGCCAAATAGCCAATGCCTTTATTCAGTATGTGGCACTGCACTTTTCTCTTTCCACTTTCAGCTTTCAACCCTGACTATTCCATACCCGTTTTTCACATTCACAGGTTATTTACGACGCTTGTGTTTTAAAGAAGTATTTTTTTCAAAAACATGTTATTTTTATCTCTCATTTTTTTACACTCCTTTTATATTTTTTTTATCATTTTCTCTTTTTATTTGTTATTATCACAAATAAAAATAATAAGTTAAGATGTAAAAGGTGTGAGCAGTAATAATATTGATATATAATTTCTCCATTTTTTTTACAAGTTATTACATTTAATGCACAATACACATATTTACAGATAATAAAGATATTTTTATGAAGATAGAGTTTAACAATTAAAAATGATCCAAATTGAGTATTTTTTTAATAAGTATATAACAGTAAAATATCAATTAGTATTATAAATGAACACAATGTGGATGAAAGGATTTATTACATAAAATAAACCAATTTAAGTTGTTAATTTAAAAATTAAAAGCGTATGAGGTGTGTATATAAGTAAAGGCATGTGCTATGTTACTCTGAAATGGTCGTATTTTTGAGTGACTTTTATTTTATTTATTTATTTTTTTAAAAAATATATAAGAAAAAATTCATAACACAAAAATTCATAAAAAAGTAAAAAAATATATTTATTTTAATTACTTTTTAAAATAAAACTTAAAAAATATGACTAAGTAGCATAGGAAATACGATAAGTAAAAGAACGTGGGAATATCATTGAGACCCACAATAATCATAAACTCTGCTGGCTGGATCTAAAACCAACGGCGGGGAAAGGGTCCTATGATGTACCCTACTACAGCAGAAGGAATCTATAAAATCACCAGGTCCTGCAAGCATCAGCAGAATTCATGATATATAAATGGCCCCTTATTTGAACTTTGAACATATTCTTAATAAATTAAACCTTGAATAAAATATCTCCTTTAACCTCGAAAGTTAAAGGCCCGATTTAATGCGTAATATCCTTTAGCATAGGAACATTACGGAATTGTTCGATATATTTATATGTGATGGATAAATCAGAATTTGATATTCTCATTTTTAATACAATAATAATAATAATGATGATGATTAAACATCAGTCAAATTTTGCATAAAATATTCAATAAACGTCAGGATTTTAAATTTCTATATATTTTGAAGTTATGTTTAAAATATAATGTTAACATGCCAAATGCACTTACGAGTATAACTTGTACATTATTGTTGAAATACAAACATTCGTTAGAGAATTAATGCTATAAAAATTATATTATTAAATTTACAGATGATTAATAATTATAATATGATAACATGACATCATTATAAAATAACTATAAAGTGTAGAGCGAGTTATTAAAGTCTAGCGAGTTATTAATCTCAAATATACCTTTTTTAATAAAGAAAAAGGTATATTTGAGATGAGTTATTGAAGTCTAGCATTTCGTGTTTGATGCAGCCATGCAAGCATATTGCACAACTTTAATTCTTGCAAGCAGGACGATTTTATATCAACAATGTTCGTCTCATAACATTACTCATATTATATAACAGCATGTCACTAAACACCTAGAATTCATTTTTCCTTGTTCTCAAGAAAGTTATTTCATGTTTTTACTTTTTACTTAAGATTTGAAATTAGGTTAGAAACCCCAAAATTCATATAGTCTAGTACGAATTTCACGTACGTTGGTTAAAAAAATAAAAACTACTAAACTAGTTGGAAAATTTTCATATAAAGACACGCATATACAACCAGAAATATGTTACCCAAAAATAACCATTTGGGTGGGAAATGGAACAGCCTTTCAACTGCACATGTTTGACTGAGTTACTGATACCATGAACACATATTTGAGAGCAACATGAAGTAGAACCGAGCCGCATGGTATTAACTCTCCCTCGATCCACGATTTTATTCCAGTCTGTTGGTATTGAATGTTCTCGCTAACAATGAGTCATCCATTATATTTTTCTGCAAATAGCAAGTATAAAGAATAGAATAGACACTTCAATACAAGCCAAACAAGGTTCTGACTCAAGTTTCTGGCTTCTGCTCACTTTCTGGAATGATAGTTTCTTGCAAGTCAATCCGACCTGCATAACCAGAGCATGTTAAGATAGCAGAGTTGAATCTTACTAGATTCTGGCAATCAGCTGGGGGATCGGGAGAATTAGGTGATCGCTCAAACTGGAAGAAGGGACTTCAACCGGTAAATTCATCCTACTCTCTTTAAATTGGACAGAAAGTTTTTTTTTTTTTTTTTGGGTGGGGGATGGTAGATGTATAGAATCATTAATTGTTTTTGCAGATACAAGGGTATAGAGAATAAGTGTTCTTGCTGCAATTTTTGTTGGTTAGCCGATTTATTCTCCACCAGGCCGTGAAAGGAGAAATTTTGCTTAAACAAGTAAAGTATCCATGTCAACCCAATCACAAGAAGAGCCTCAGAAGAAAAATTTTGTGCATGTGTGCGTGCCTGAATATATTTGGATATGTTTGAGCATGCAGTATAGTTGATTATACCTAACAAGGAAATTAGGGAATGAGTCTTTGATGATCCGTTTAATCTGACATCAGTACCTGCACAACATTCATTTAAATGACTGTGTGAGCTTAGGCAAGTTCAATAAACTACTCAACAAAAGAATCTGGGGTAATGCTCAAATAATATATTGTAACCTAAAAAATTATATAAGTATTGAAAGATGAACAGATGCAAGTAGTTGATTTCAATAGTGTCTCCTATCAGTATTAGATACTAGTATAATTAGCAGCAAATCGTTAGTATTTCAGTCAAAGAATTTGGCACATTATTGCTCCTTCTAAGGTGCCATTTTTGTTGAGTACATTCCTTGGGTATGACTTCAACAGAGAGAATCTCAAACACACTCATACACTGGTTGATAGGTGTGGAAGCATGAGAACGGTATGAATGGAGGATCATTTTCACTTCATCTCCCTGACTCCCACTAGGTCTTAGGTAGTTGGATGCTATTTTGATGCTTAAACATCTATTCCAGACAGGACAATGCAATTCTTCGCAGAATCAATGTCTTTGCCAAAGTTTTTTCTGCAATTTATTTCTAGGATCCATCAAATAACAGCTAACTTTAAAACTTATGTTGTTCTCTGGTCTATAGATATGTCACATATTTGTTAGTTGTCAATTTCCCAAATAAAAATCCAATTGACAGGTTCCGATTTCCCCCCTTTATCAATGCTAGCTTTTTTGTGCTTTGTCAAAATAGCATTCTCTTGAGGTCTGGTGCCTCTCTCTTTTCCCAATCACCGTGCTGAGTTATGCAAGCAAAATAATTTCAGGGTTTCTTCATTGAACTAGATCAGATTAATTAATTTATCTGTGTTAAAACGCACGCCAAGATGGACCGGCATAAATCCAAGATTACAATCTAACATATAAGATGTTACGAAACAAAATATCTAACCCTAGTAGTTGGATACCTGAACTTTCAAGTGATTCAAGGTCTGATTTCTTATAAGTATATCCTATGAAATTGGTGTCTTTGGACGTCAACATCTGCAAGAGATATCAAAAAAGAAGGTAAAATATCATAACATTGCGACTTAAAGAATGGAAAATTATTAAGGGGACCGCAAAAGTTTGATGACAATAGCAGATAGTGGAACATCTCAAAGAGAAGCAAGGATTCAAGGGTAATGATAATTACAGAATACCTCCCAAGTCCCAACAGACCAAAAATCTGAATAATGTAAGTTTCAATAACATAGTAATAGAGGACAAACTACATGTGCATTGACTAGATCTCATTTGTTCAGAAGAAAACACTGTTAATCGAAAGGGCAAAAGAACACAGAAATAAAAAATTATCCAGTGATAAAAAAATTTTGGCGCACAATCCTCTGAATCTGTAAATATATTACAGGAGGCAGAGTTTAAAAAAACAAATTTCATAGACAATGTTAGATAGCTTGTAGACTAGGCTCAACCAAATATAGATAGTTTCTAGAGTAACACAGCTCAGGGAAAATAGGGAATAAGATGAACTTTAATATCTCTGCAAATTAGACATTACTCACAAAAGAAAGATGAGGAGTATAAATATAAGGAAAAAATGTTTCCAATATATCTATATATATACGTTGCCATGCCAAAATTCTGCATGCAAGCTTTTCTGAGAATCTTAACAATCTACAAGAAAATAATTACCTTCCGCCAAGGTCCCACGGTTGCTGTTGAGGATGATGGGCCTTCTACCTGCCAAGGGAAAACAAAAGTTTAGTTGTGCTTAGATGCTATGAAAAGTTGAAAACAAAGACAATCACTGTTATTGCCCAAATGTCAAAACTACCAAGAAACTTTAGACTACAGTCTAAGTTTCAAATTTTCCATAATCATATGCAAATGATGACAAAATTGAAAGGTAAGAAAATAGAAAAATACTGAAACTCTGAAACAAAAACAAAAAATTCAAACGGAAAGAGATTAAGCTAACAGCTTCCAATAATTAAAAAAATATATCCATAGCCGTGTAGCAAGCAATTATTCTGCCACTTTGAAAGATTAACAATTCTTCCAGCTTGGTAATAATAATTTGTTTACTACTTTTCTTGCCACTCATTTAGTATTCATATCAAATAACTTTATAAAAAGAAAGTTAGGTAAGTATGTCCGTCATCAGTTAAATGACAGTCAATTTGCAGGCCTAATTAAGACAGGAAAGAAATTCAGAGACGACATGAAACTTAACCAATACGAAGACTACCTTGTACAAGCATATTGACATTAAGGACAATTTATTCATTTCTCTGGTTATAGTGTCCAGGTAATTATATTAAATAATTTTGGAGCCTGAGAAAAAATTATTGCATGTTTCATTTCCACCATTTTAATTCCAGAAAGAATATTTGTAGTGCATAAATTTCCACCTACTCAGCATTTCCAATGCATAAACTATGTACTCACATCAGGAAACTTCTCGAAATTTTGTGTATCCAAGTCTCCAGTGACTTTAGGCTTACATGCGGCTTCCATTTCATAAAGCATGTCCCACTGAATAAATCTGAACCATGGATGTGCCTAAAAAGACGAGTAATGATATGTAAACATTGGACTTGCACAGAATAAAGAATATCTGGAATCTTCTGGAGATATAACAGGCACTGTTTAAACTACTGGACTTGTGAGGGATAGATTGAATATAGAAAACCAAATAAGACAATAGTAATACTTCCTCGTATTTCCATGAGTTATCAAAAGAACATGGTTATACCTAAGAGAGTTGTTACCTTTATTTCTTCAACTCCTCTCGTTCCTAGTCTTGTGTCAACATCACATAGTAAGTGACAGATCAAATCCTTAGCTTCAGATGATATCTTGGGTTCTTCAGGAAATTTCAGGCATGTTTTCCAGTTAATTATCTGGCACAACACAGAAGCCCTATCTTGTTATCCAAAAACAAAATTATGTGAATATAAAAAACAATCAAAAATAATACCTTACGGCATGTCATCCTTGGATCTTCTGAACAGAAAGGAGGATAGCCAATAAGCATCTCATACATGATTGCCCCAAGAGACCACCAATCACATTCTATTCCATAGCCCTTTTTGAGCAAAACTTCAGGTGCCATATAATCAAGGGTTCCAACAGTTGAATATGCCTGCAGAAGCACAAATATTATAAACAATTAACAGCCTTTATGTTAAAAAGAGTCATGCTTAATGTAAGAAAGCAGAAAGTTATTAATTACTTTTGTATACATAGTTAAGTCATTTCTTCATAGGCTTCCAAATTCTGTTTGCTGAATCAACAAAACATAATGAGGAGCTAGAAATGGGCGAAAAGACTAAAAAAGCAATACCAAGGCACGGCGATTACGTTTCCACTGCAACAATTGCTCTTTTGGCATCAGCCAGGGAGAATCAGAATATTCTTCAGTTTCACTAGTTGATTCATGACTGCCATCTTCATTTCCCAAAAAAATTGTTGAATACTTATCATCAAGAGGCTTACATAAGCCGAAGTCTGAAAGCTTCAAATGGCCATTTCTATCCAGTATCAGGTTATCTGGTTTTATATCCCTACAAGCAAATCACATTGGACTGAGCATAGCCTCTCTTGTTTCACTCGAGAATATTTCCTCACAAGAAACCGAGGCTAAGTTAATAAAACCTTTTCCAGAGACATATTCCCCTGTAATCTTTATTTCAGTTCTGATAATTCCCTAT
Organism: Ceratonia siliqua; assembly: GCA_034509205.1. Lineage (NCBI taxonomy): Eukaryota > Viridiplantae > Streptophyta > Magnoliopsida > Fabales > Fabaceae > Ceratonia > Ceratonia siliqua. The sequence goes on from JASKGM010000008.1 coordinate 1,545,495, forward strand.
AGCTATGCCAATTACAAATCATGATCCACAAATTCTTTAAAAAAATTCTTCAATAAAAATATTTTGGTTATCCCACATTTCTTTATTTTTTTTGTTCAATATAATTGAAAGACTACATGAAAGTACTGAAATTTATACAGGTCATTTAACTTTTGCATAAAAGCAGACTATTACTAAAGAGATTCTGCTTAGATATATTCTTTTTACAATCTGACTAGATATATAGAAAACATATATACTCGAGCATGCAGCATTCCATGTTCAAGGAATATAGTAAACCGCATTAGACATTAAACCACAAGAATACCGTCTTTTACGTAATTTCAGCCAGGGTTGACAGTATTTCAACTTTGTCAAAGCAAGCCCTAAGCCAAGTTGCTAATGTAAAGGAGGTGCCTAATTGTACCTTTCAAAATGTTCTGTGCCCACTGCCCACATATCTTATACATGAAGTAGCGCCAACCAGTAGAGCAAAAACAAACAGTTTGACAATAGCCATACCTATGTACATAGTTGTGCTGATGTATAGAGTGAATAGCTAGAATGCTTTCAGCAATGTAGAAGCGAGCAACATCTTCAGAAAGAATATCTTCTCGCATTAATAATGTCATAATGTCACCACCAGGTAAATACTCCATGATAAGATATAGGAAATCTGAATCTTGGAATGAGTAATGGAGTTTTACAATGCATCGACTATCAACCTCTGCCAGCAAGTTCCTCTCAGACCGAACATGTTCTACCTAAATTAGAATGACATCATTGTGTAAAGAGAAATATTCAAGTTGATTCCAAAGGTCAGATTAACTTGTATAAAACAAGTTGTGTATTTGCAATTTGAAAATACTAACCGGTAATATTTCCTTAGAGCCCTAAACTCACACATAATGACTACATAAGACATTAAATACCTAAATAAATTATAAAATTAAAAGCTAAACCTCAGAACTACTGGAAACAGCAGAAAGATAAAAAGGAAAATAAAGTTTATAGTAAAGTAGTTCCTGGGTGGGGAACTACTCCTTTGATGGGTGTTGCAATGCTATTTGCGATATTTCTATCTATTATTTTGGAGATTTATAATTCTTCCATTTTACTGGTCAGAATTTATATGAATTAGATTCCCAAGAATCGTCTAACTAGTTTTTCAATACTTCAATACAAAGTGAAGCATTTTGGTCTTAGATTTTTAGCCCATTCTATTTTGGTTTGGTAGTTCGACCATGGAATTTCTTTGCTTCGTACTTATTATACAATGCCTTTGAACAAAGGGAAACAAGGTAGTTACTTAAATAAGTTAAACAACGTCAAGCAGATACTATGTGCTGACTAGCACTCTGCAGTCAGCTACATCAACAAACACAAATGTGGCACAAATTTCAAATATTTCATTAAAAATTGAATTTGCTGATTATCAATTGAAGAGGTTAACCCTTGAGCAAATATCACAAAATATGCATTCACATTATAGTAGCCAAAATTTATTACAAGCTGATACCATATGAATTAGCAGAGGTTTCCCAGCTAGAACTAGTACTGAAAGTAAAATTTGATTTTTACAGTATAGATGTCAAGAACCACTGTGTTAACATCAGTCAGTGTAATGGGGAAAATCTGAAATCAATTAAGTAGAGGCATACAGTAAAAGACTGATGAATTCCCATTTTTTACTTTTTCCACGTTCACTGGCATGAAGAGTGCTGCATTAAAGAATTATATACTGCTAAAGAAACACTCATGTCAGGTTATGAACTAAGTCCGACATCTGTAACCTGTCCACGGCTAAGCATCTCTGATTTCTTCAATTTCTTCATGGCAAAAATTTCTCCAGTACTTTTAGCACGACATAGCCTCACCTACATGTTGTAAGAGTATGAATATAAGTGATGCATATATGCATGAATTCTATCATGGCAGACAATGCGTCTGAAAGAATCCAAAAAGTTATTTCGAAATCTTTTCTTCATGGTGTACCTCACCGAAAGCACCTTTACCAATAACTGTTAATTGCTCAAAATCATCAATTCCAACTTTACGCCTCTGCACTCTCATATACTCAGTTTCCCGGCGCTCTAGATTCCTGAGCATTTCCTCCTGTTCTTCAGTTGATATTTGAGCTTCTTGTGCTCTCCTTTGAAGTGCTCTACGTCTGAAACAGAACCACAAGAAATTAAAATACTAATTATTTTACCAACTGAGAAAATATCTAATGCTAGCCGATGCTCCGCAGGCCCATCAATAAGTTAATATTTAATCCACAATAACTCAAAGCAAAATAAAGACAACCTAGCGTTTTTAATTTCAGTATTTCAGATGCAAATAAGGAAAAGATATTAAGGAAAGGGAGGAACAACAATAAAGAGAAGCTTAAACCAAGAGCAGTGACAACGTTCTTATTCCATTGCTTCAGTACTCGTTAAAAAAACAAGAAATTATGGAAGAAACACTTGAACAAAAGGAATACACGTAGAAATATTTGAAATATAGATACAAAGTGTGGCTGGAGACTCAATAGCGTAAATGAGCATTAGATAGGATCAGCAAATGCTCAAACAGTAATATGGAATTGCCACGAAATCGCCAAAACTCGAATCCGACAAAGAAAAAGATGGAAGTAATTGCAGCAACTGGTTCATAACAAATTATGAAATCTACATATGGAAAATGAAAAATGCATACCTGTCCTTACGATCCTGCAATCCTTGGAGATAATTTTTGTAATGATTCTCTATGAACTGCTTGGCAGCAGCGGCCTTCTGTCTGGTAACCGGAGAAGAAACGGATACGTCAGGCCCCGAATCAAATTCAGTATGATCATGCTTCAAGTTCAGAGCTCCCAGCCTCACAGTCCCATCGTAACCATCCATTTCTTGATCAGTTTGGAGGACCGAAAACTAATTAACCCGAGATCCACCAAACCTTGTAGAAGCCGTGGAAACTTCAGAGTCAGAGAGTTCGCAATCCCATATAGGAGAGATCTGGGAGTGTTAGTGAAAATGAGACAGAGAAGGCGCAATTGCAAGCCTGTCTCATCTGGTATTTGTCGTCTCTACATATTTTTGTTCCCATAGAAAGAAAATTCCCATTTTTTTCTGACGGGGATGGGAGTGGGATCGACGCATAACGCATCGTTTTCCTCACATCATGATCAACGGGTGGAATTTTTGGAGGCCTTTGATATTTCCCATCATTATTCCCGAAATTTACCCGAATTTTACGGGTTTGGTATTAACGACATTTTTCTCCCTTCAAATTTAAATTCTTTAAAACTATAATTTTTAAAAATATTATAAAATATGCTTGATTAATCTTAAATATTTTTAAAAATGTTAATTAAAAATTTTTATTTTTATGTTTGATTTAAATATAATTTTTTAAAAACTTTAAGACTTTTTATAAAAATATTATTAAATAATTATTTATTTTTTATATATAATAATTGATAAATTATAAATACAAATTAATTTATATAATTAATTAAATTTATTAATATTATAATAATTTTAATATAAATAATATTTATTTTATTAAATTTTATTAAATGTTTTTATGTATATAATAATTAATATCTGTACTTCTTTATTTTCTATTTATTTGTTTATATTTTTTATTTATATATAATTTATTATTTTAATAATTTAATATAAACATATTGTTTTATTAAATATTTTTAAAATATTTTAATATTTATAATAATTAAAAAAATTATATGAATGATATAGGAATAAAAAAATTATATTTAAAAAAATTTATGTTAATACTATTATCTCTGTTATTTTTATGAGAATATTTTGATAAAAAAGTTAATCAAAAATTATTTATAAAAATTTTAGTTTCCAAAATTAATTTTAAAAAGATATACTGAACATCAAACTAAAATGAAACGGGCCTAAGGGCGAGATAAAATGACGCTACTGTCGGCGGAGATAGTTGAACGAAAATTCTTTGATACTACAATAAATGGGAATCAAGATGTACTAAAAAAATTATAAAAGTTGCACTCATAATTAATTTCAACTATAAAAAAGATTGTTTAGCAACCATACTTAATATAGTACAAAATTTATATACATTTATTAGTTATATTAAAATTTTCGTTAATTAATAGGCATTTTTTTTTGTGCATATTTCTATATAAACCTTATTAAATTGTTAAAATTAGTAATTTATGTACATCTATTATTAGATTAGTTTAATTACTTATAAAAAGTGAATGATGAACTTTCTCTTATTATTTGTTTAATTATTTTTAAAAATTTTAGTATAAACCTTATCAAAATGTATATTTTATTTAATTATTTACTTAATTCCATGTAAAAATTATGAGTTGAATGTTTGTTAAGTCAAGTAAATGTGGTCTTTATTTTTTTAATTAATTGAATATTTATTATCTCTTTAATTATCATTTTTATTTTTAATTATTAATATATAAAAATAATAATGAATTGAGAGGCTCAATATATTTTTTAATTATTTACTTATTTTTTTCAATTATTAACAAGATATTTCATATAAATAATTTTTTAAAATATTCTTGCAAAGCACAATTTAACAACTAATATATAATATAATTAGACATTCTTTATATTCAAACTTAATTTTATATATAAATAATATGTCTTTCAATAAAATCATACATAATTTAATTTAAAATTTAAGTTGAGATTAAAATTTAAAATTTAACATTATATATAGATAATATTGTAATTATAATAAGTGTATTTATTTATATAATTATAGGCCGTAACAATGAAATATTGTACCGTCCATTTCTTCATCACAAATTATGATTTAGTCATGATGAAATGTCGAAGTTGAATAGATAAAAAAAATAATTTAAAAAATATAAAATTATGTGATAAATCTTGATAAAAAATAATTAATTAAAATTTAAGGGTGATGTCACCAATCCGGACTCCTTCATCACATCTCTTTGCTGGCTGAGCCTCAACCCTCTACTGCTTATCTTCCACCTGTCTGGCCGGCCCTATTCTATGGTTCAACATTTTCCCTCCGTGCTATTCGGATAATGTTTTCTCCCTCTTTATAAAAGCAGAAGTGAGTCAAAGTGACTACAATTTGGGATTATCACTGGAATTATTTCTTAAATAAGTTATTTTTTAAAAAAATAAGTGATTATTTTATAAAATATTATTGAGATACATGTTTAAATTTTAATTTTTTATTTTAAAAATAAGTAAAAATATTATTTATTTTTAAAACAAAAAAATAATATTTAAAAAATAATCAGTTCTAATAAAAGAGATAAAATATTTTTTAAACACATATATTTTTAAAAAATTTCATAAATTTTTTAAAAAATATTTTTATATATTATTTTTAATAATTTTATATGCTCAAAAGTACTTTTACATTTTTGTATCCAAATATAAAATATTTATTTTTTTTAATAAAATTACTTCTATATAACTACATCTAAACACTAAATACTTACTTTTTAAAAAAAATTATTTATATTTAAAACACCTTATTAAAAACACAAACTCATCCAAATTATCCCTTATTAAAGCTCTAATTCTATGATCAGATTGTGGACCGAAAGGGAGAAAAAAAGGGAATAAAAAAATGTATATATATATAATGATTAAATTTATCATTATTATTTTTCAATTTTTTTAAAAAAATGGTAAATAGTTAAAATTTAAAATTTGTAATAATTAATTTTATATTTAAAAAAACAAATTACCGTTCATGTTAATGTTAATGTTAATGTTAAGAGTCTAATACAATGACTTTACTTTAATTTCTTTACCTGAAAGAATATTCAATACATCTTGATTTGGTATTGAACCTTCTTTTCCTAACTGCTTCCTGATATTAGTTTTTCTTTCTTAAGTTTTGTTAATTGCAATGAGTGTTACGTCACTCAATTTAATATTCAATTAAATTACGAAATGATAAAAAAATTTAATTGCATTAATTTTTTTTATATAAGTTACTCAAATTTCTCATTGTTAAATTATATATGCTGATTTAATTATAATTTAATACTATTATAGTAGGATAAAGAGGGAATAAATTACAAACTCTTGCAAGATTAAAGGCACAACTACGTCAATTGTTTTTTTTAATTATATTTTTAATCATATTAATTTATCAAAATTATAATTATAATTTTTGTAATTTTATCTTAAACAATATAATTCTTTTAATTTTATTAAAATTAAAATTAAAATTTTATTAATTTTATCTTAAGGACTAAAATTATAATTTTAATAAAATTAAGAGAATCATATTATTAATAATAAAATTAAAAAAATTTTAATTTTAATTTTAGTAAATTAAAAAATATATAATTAAATTTTTTTTATAGCCGTTTCTAAAAATATGCATGGGCCAATGGCTAAAAAAAATGTCCATGGGCCTACCCCCTACTCCTTGTTGAGAAACTTCCGGGTCCGATAAGTACAAGAGCCAAGAACCCGGAAAAGTAAGACCCAAGTCTCTCTGGCCCTTTTTATTCCCTTACCTCAACAGTCAACACAGCGTCGTCGAATTCAGCAGCTCATATTCCTTAAAAATAAAGAATAATAATAATAATATGGCGGGTGAAGGAGAGCCGAGAACCAAGCTCGCTTCTTTATCCTGTTAAGAATCTTTCAGTCGATCGGAGCTGGACTGTATTGAAGTCAGCGCTAAACTTGCGGAGACAAATGGATGCCATGTCAGATAACTGAGAATCCAGCAGAGACAAGAGCCGTAAGTGGGGGACTGGATCTTTTTCCGTTATTTATGGCTATAAGCATGACTTCATTACCTAAATCACCAACACATGTCCACCCTCGCACAAACCCTATCTCTTTCCACTTATCTCCGGTTTTTCTGTCTCTCCGTTTCTGCCGAATTGCATCGCTGCGTCACCCTCGTCTCTGTGCCCTCAGAACTGGAGCTGACGGCGACGAATTGCTTTCGCCCCGAAAGGACGTCGCTGGAATTTTGGAGGTAGATAAGGGCAGCGACAGAAACGGGGACTATGAGGTTGATAGTGAAGACGAGAGATGGGTTGACTGGGAGGACCAGATTTTGGAGGACACCGTTCCTTTGGTTGGCTTTGTTAGGATGATTCTTCACCCTGGAAAGTTTTTTTTTTTTTTTTGCAAACTGCTCTTATTTCAATTATAGTTCTCAGAATCTCAACCGTTGAAACCAAATTTCTCAGGGCCCACGGGAGGCATTGTGCAAATATGGGGGGGAAATCTTTTGATGTCTGTCATATTTGAAAATCCATCTCTCTTCATGCGTGCGAGGGATGATTTTGTTTTGATCTCAGCCCTGCATTTGTTTTAAACTTGGTATATCAATTACATGTTCTGATAAGGACTGTGAGCTTGTCGTAAGAAGAGTATCTGGGAAGTGGGAAGCTACTAATGGGAAATTTTATGAACACGCTATCTTGAAGTGTACTTTGTCATCATGTAGCACTAGCATTCATGACAGTGTTCTTCCTCATTTTCTACCCTTGTACTCTAAACATTTGTAATTGGTAGTTTAAATACTTTACATGCCTAGTTGGCATTGAAGATTCTAAAATCATGGGCAGCTTGCGATTACCGGTCTCCTTAAGCAAAAGACATCTGAAGCGTCCAGAGAGAATAAAATTAATGATCATAGACATATATAGAGTTCTGTTTTCATTCATCTTGCTAATACTAATAATTTCCTTAATGTGAAATCGTGTCATAGATATGAAAGTGGAGATAGACTGAATCCCGAGCATGAAAAAACCATTCTTGAGAAGCCGCTTCCCTTTCATCCAGACTCTGAGAAGAAGATTGGATGTGGAATTGATTATATAACGGTATCTCTCTCTCTCAACACACAATAGCCCACACACACAGTACATTTCTTATCAAAAAGACTTTAAACTAACTTGAAAAGCATTTCCAACAATTATAACTTATTTTTTACGGGCTGAGTTCAATATTTGTAGACTTTGTAGGTTTAATAATTAAAATGGGTCTGGAAGACTATATTCAACTACAGGGTAGTTCATATACTAAAATAATCTTCTGCGGTTTCAGCTTTTCAATATATTAAGTCTCTGGTCCTAATAGATGATTTCAGGATCTTCATCTTGAACCGTCTGCATTTTGCAATTTCTAAAAGATCATTATATTTTTATGTTAAAGTCCACTTCTTGGATTCATCTTTCACATCTTATGGTAATTATGGATTCACATAACATATGTATTTAGTATTGCCATGCCCCTGTAACGTCTATTGAAGGTAGCATGTAATTTTTTGCTTCTGATCTCTAACCAGCTTCCCCTGCGTTCCAAATTCATTTAACACCTAATATGATTTGACCCCGCCGTTAAAATGTTGGGGGCAAAGAAAGAATCATTAGGTACCAGAGCAGATTGGTTTTATGACCTCTACCAATCTGCCACTTCATTTCATTGACAAACATTTTTTTTTTTAAATTCTAACTAATCTGGTTTTTCTTGGGATCTCTCTATGAGCAGATTGGATATCATCCTAGTTTTGAAAGGCCTCGGTGTTTGTTCGTAGCCCGGAAAGATGGAGAAGTGGTTGACTTTTCATATTGGAAATGCATCAAGGGTCTAATCAGAAAGAATTATCCATTATATGCTGACGGTTTTATTCTTTGACATTTCCGACGGCGCAGGTGTAATTTTTGATGTCATCTGCTGCTTCCTTATAAAGCTAGAAAGACGAGAAATGTTTTTTGTTTTTTAAAGTTTCAGTTTCCGGCTTCCTGCTTTCCAAGCTTGCGCAATAAATGGCACACACGCTTTGCTCTTGAAAAAGACACTAGCCAATGAAGGCTTGTCTATTCTTGGAGTTGTGGGAGTAAGCGTGTAATCCATGATTTCAATTTTCAAGACACATCAGCCATGCTGGCTTCTACATACAAGCTCTATATTTGATAAAATGTCAGGTCCTTATAGGTTCATAACTTCCCACACCCACTCACCATAAAATATTGGAAATTGCTATGTAAGTAGAACCTTCAACTCTTCGATGTATTTATTTTTTTAAGATTTGAGGAACTTTATTTTAAAAATTTTGTCTAAAAATGCAATTCCATGAATAAAATATCAACTTTTCAATAACGAAACTCGAGATATAATGTTCCTTCCATGCATATGGTGGTGCTCCCACCTTTGGGTGTCTATTATGTCTCATATTAAGTAATTAGATATTAAAATCTAATGAAAAATTTGTCATAATATTCTCTTATCTTATAGCTTGGTTTTTTGGGACGAACTCTTCTTATGATTTAATCTTAACAATAATATTTTCATTGAGATCATATCGATGCTAGAAGATTGACCCAAAAAAAAAGAAAAAATATATAAGGCACGGACTCAACGTAAACGGACAGCCAAAGCGGAGCGGCTTTAGACCTTTTAACTGAGGGTGCCATAGTGACCATGTAACTTGATGCAAGAGAGGCTCCCTAAAATAAGATTATTAATTACTTGGTTGGGAAATTCAAACGTGAAAGTTCAGACCATAAACTAAACCATGCTCCGGTACATGCATGGGAGCCCTTGTTCACGCGGAAATGGCAAAAGCGCTTGCCTTTTGCAAAGTTGGCTTCATCCATATCCTATTTCTAACTTTGAATAATGCATTTTGGAAGATAAAGATTACCCCTTTTTTCACTCTTGTCGGCATTGGGCGAAAATGATGGCATCGTACCATCTGCAAAATTTGACGTGGCTATTCGGTTATCCCCATATCGCATTGAGCTTAGAGGGTATGCCTTAAAAGTCCACACCTTTATTATTTTGACATTCATCTTCATCTTCATCTTCATCTATGCCTCACGCGAGCAGAATAGCCTCTCATGTGAAACCAACATAAGGGAGTAGACTGGATAAGCATGTTGGAATCAAATAAATGGATTTTATATTTTTGTGCGGATGAGGTGATTGCCTTAGAGTCAAAACTCTGATTGGGAATCCTTATCGCCTTCTGGCTAGGTAGGAAGTAGGTTTGTTTGGCCTCTATTCATTCATATAGATATGACTTTCCTTTTATTGAAAATAAATTAGAACGTGTTTAATTAAGAAAAACACAGTAAAATTTCTAATAAGGGGAATCCATGTTTTACAAATATTTTTGCTGACTTAAGAATCGTAGGAGCCTATTAATAAAAGTGAAATCTATCCTATTTTAAAAATAAGGATACTTTTAGAGTAGGATTTAATTCTTTTTAAAAAAATTTAAGAAATAATTTAAGAAATAAAAATAAATGAAAATTTGTTTTTTTATTTATTTTTAAATATTTTTGTTATAAAATATTTTTTAATTTTTAATTTACTTTTTTAATTTTTAAAATTCTTTAAAATTATTTTTTAAAATAAAAATTAAAAAAAATCAGAGTAGGAGCAGACTAGAAGAGAATTCACCCTAATAAAATCGTCTGTCATTATCCAATAAAGATATTTATGTCTCCCAGCTTCATGGATCAAAATATCGGACCCTTGGTTTTATGTCGGCTGTGCTAGCTTTTTACCCTTTGCCCTTCCAAGTGAGGGAGAGAGAAATTAGAGATCAGCATTTGGACGAAAATGTCCTTACTCTTTTTTTTTTTACAAGGCCGTTGTCCACTATGGGACGCCACGCTCAAAGAAACGTGTACGGCGTAGATTCTCCCAGACAGAAAGCAAAAGGTTATTGGGTGGGTGTCACATCAGAGTCCTCTTAGCCTGTGGTCATTGGTCCACGTTCCAAAGTCAGCAGTGTTCAACCCCCTCCACTGTTCCCCTCATGTCTTTCTTAAAAGCGAAAATAATGAGGGACATTGGACACTTGGTGCCTCTCCCAAAGAAAGCCACCAGACATTAAAAATTTCCAAAAATAATACCATATCATTATCACCAAAACAAGGTAAATACACTTTTCTTTTCTCTTGTTTTTAACCCCACCCCCCCTCCCTCGCCTTTTATCCTTTATTTTCAGATCTTATATGATTTTTCACTTATCAAATTTGTATTGCTAAGTTATTTACTGTTTTTTACCACAAGTTGATCGTTTGGAGTTTTCGAAATTTTTGTCATCTTGGTTTAATCTTCAAGTTATTTTGATTTTTTTTTTGTAAAAAATCTGTCTGGCGTTGGAATTCTGGTTATGGTTGATTAGGATCTTCAACCATTTTAGTTTGGATATTGGATGACAGGAAGCAGAATTATTCAAGAAATCTGATTGAAGAAGAAAAAGTTAGGTTTATGATACAGTGCACCACAAATTGAATTCTTTCTACTTAATTCAGACAAGTTTAGCTTTTTGTAGGTTTTGAATGTAAATTCTGGTCAATCATTTCTCTATTTACTATTTAGTGAATTAGATTTTATTATTTTATTTTGGAGGCGTGAGGAGGATTTAGATTTGTGCCGTTGTAAGCTTAGATGAGCTTCTGACTCGGTTTCCTTCAGATTTCACCAAATTGGGACTACCATGAACTTCGGAGCTGACCCTGGGGCCGATATCAGCGGTGGCGGAAGGCCGCCGGGAAATTTTTCCTTGGCACGACAACCGTCTGTCTACACTCTGACATTCGATGAGTTCGTGAGTACTATGGGAGGATCTGGAAAGGACTTCGGGTCCATGAACATGGATGAGTTGCTCAAGAACATTTGGAGTGCTGAAGAGATTCAAACAATGGCGTCCTTGAGTGGTGGTCAACAAGGGGGGAGTGCCCCTGGCGGGCACTTGCAGAGGCAAGGCTCCTTGACCTTACCGCGGACACTTAGCCAGAAGACTGTGGATGATGTTTGGAAGGATATTTCCAAGGATTATGGTGCGGGAAAGGATGGAAGTGGTACTGGGGCTCCTAATTTGCCGCAGAGGCAGCAGACTTTGGGAGAGATGACGTTGGAGGAGTTCTTAGTGAGAGCTGGGGTTGTCAGAGAAGATATACAAACACAATTGATTGGAAAGCCAAATGGTGGAGTTTTCGCTGATTTATCTCGTACGGGGAATAATAGTGGTTTAGGAATGGGTTTCCAGCAGCTGAGTAAGGGTGCAGACTTCATGGGAAACCGGATTCCTGGGAATAATGATCAATTAACTCTTCATTCTCCCACCAATTTGCCGTTGAATGTCAACGGGGTTAGATCGAATCAGCAACAGCTGCCGAATTCACAGCCACCGCAGCAGCAGATATTTCCTAAGCAGCCTGCTATGCCTTATGCAACGCAGATACCATTAACGAGCAATGATCAGCTGGGTAATCAAGGAATCAGAGGTGGAATTGTGGGGCTTGCAGGTCAAGGTCTGAATGGTAATCTGGTTCAGAGCCCCGCACTCCAAGGTGGAGGGATGGGTATGGTTGGTTTAGGACCTGGTGCTGTTCACGTAGCTACAGGATCACCGGCTAATCAGTTGTCGTGCGATGAAAGGGGGAAGAGTAATGGTGATACATCGTCAGTGTCGCCAGTTCCTTATGTCTTTAATGGTGGTTTAAGAGGGAGGAAGAGCAGTGGGGCTGTGGAGAAGGTTATTGAGAGGAGGCATAGGAGAATGATAAAGAATAGAGAGTCAGCTGCTAGGTCGCGGGCTCGCAAGCAGGTGAATTTCTGCTCTATAATCTCATTATCATGTTCCTGCCATTCCAGAATCTTTCTTATTGTGATTATTCTAAATTTAGCCTGCATCTGAGCGTTCAAGTGAACACTTGGATGCAAGAGAACATATTTAATTTCTCCATTTAAAAAATAAGTAAAGCAATGGTCTGATACAATTGCTTTTATCTTGTATTAATTCCCCTTACGGCCAAAGTAGATTAAAACTCGTGCTTCTTTTTAACCCATCTTCAGTACTGCCCCCTCTATCTACTGGTCTACCACCATCAATTGTGCCTGCGTCTGTAGATGTACTTCCAGTAACAGGAAACAGAGAGTTTCTGTAATATTATGATAATATGTCGTAGTCTATTTCAAGAGGGTTTAGTAACATAATCAATTATTTCAAAAATTGAAGGAAATATATAAGGATTTGCATCACGTTATTGCTTTACTAATACTACTAGCCATTGACATTCTGCTTTCATCCTCTGTGGACATGCTGTATGCCAAAACTTCATGAAAGATTATGCAGCAGAATGGTAATATGATAGGCGATCTGACCTGATGAAAGGGGAAAGATTATGACAAGTTACAGTCATGAGAAGTTGTAAAGATCCAGGTTATTACAAGGTAATGGAACGTCTGAATTAGGGAGCATAACAAACAGTTGCATCGTCATAAAACCCAGAAAAGCTTATAACCAGTTCAGTATGTTTCACCTTTGAGTTTGTTTTCTGTGGGGACATAATGTAGGAAGAAAGTACAATGGAAGTTTTATATAATATTATCTAGATATCTTCTGCAAATTTAGTATCACATTACCATTTTCACTTCTTCCAGGCTTATACCATGGAATTGGAGGGAGAAGTTTCAAAGTTAAAAGAGGAGAACCAAGAACTTCGGAAGAAGCAGGTAATTTTAGCTATTGCCACTTTTCACCTAGAGATGTAGGCACACGTATATTTACGTATATACTTGGCTTAAGTTCTCTGACGTTCTTGTTATTTTTTCTAATATACCATTATTTGGATACTGCAGGCAGAAATCATGGAAATGCAGAAGAATCACGTAAGTTGTCCTTTGGTTTACTTTCTTTTCCATGCAGGGTTAATTTTCTCCTTCATTGTTTATTGCATACGTTTGTTTTTACCTTAGTGTTACCAGTCACATTACAAGACTAATTGGCCAGAATAGCGTGGTGTCATGGTTTTAGCTTTCTAAATATAACATGCTATTTTGTTCACGCTTAAATAAAATATACTTCAATCCATAGAGGATTCGATAAAGGTTTTCAGAAGAAACAAACTTTTACAAGCTATGTTAATCATTTCCATGGGACGTGGCTAACTGCCGTATTTTATCAAATATGGATGTATTTGGTGTCTTCTTGATCTCTGTCAGCATAAGTTGGGATACTTATAATGATCAACACAAGATAAATCAGAAAGTTGGTTTGTTGCAAAATGGTGATATAATGATATACCGACCTTGAACTATCGCGCAACTTAGGTTCTTCTATTAATACCGTCAGTTATTAGATAAGTGTTTAAATTCATTTGTTATTTAATTTCTATATCATTTATGTATTTTCTCTAGTTCGGTAGTTCCATGCTTTTTTTTTTTTTTAAGACATGTTTGTTACGTGCTTTTCATGTAGATCTTTCTGCTAGTTGGGATTGCTTTTCCTGGTAAATCTGGGTTATATTTGAGTTATTTGTAACTGTAACTGTTTATTGATGAGGGCTCATAAACTACATACCTCTTTATCATTCATCATATTAACCTGTTAGGTCTCCAATTTGGAATCTTCCTCTATGATGTAATATTGAATGACTAAGAATTAGCATGTCATATTGGCAAATATTTTTCCATAAATGTTTTCGTTATCTGCTTTGCTTTGTGAACCATGTATGTTACTAAGGACTGTTTCAGCAAACATATAGTTAACCTTGTGGCTCGTTCAAAATCTTGTGAAGTAGAAACATAGAATGTTCCAGATTTGCTACTTCGGTTAAGAAAATGCATTAAATGTAAATAAGGAAAACTTTTCATCAAGTTTTGTGTTAATGGAAAATGTTCCTTATTTGTGTAGTTTCTTGAAATACAAACCAATAATGCATTTTTTTCTTTCCCTGTCATAAATTGTGAAGATTGTTTTATTTGAAAGTGCCTACTTTAAATATTTAGTCTCTACCATTTGTTCTCAGCAGTTTTTACTGTAACATACAAAGACTGACACACATTTTCTCTCTATGTGGATTCCCCGCAATATGTTAAATTACCTCGTGTTCAAAGTATAATTCATGTATTTGGTGACGAATCGATCATAACATCTCAGGTTATGGAGATGATGAATTTGCATCAAGGAGTCAAGAAAAGATGCTTAAGACGAACACAAACTGGTCCATGGTAGAGTGAAAGACGGGACGCTGGTTCCACCGTTAAAAGCCATGTGTGGATAGATGAATGTACATACACATATAAAACCATATTCTGTTGTAGATTCAGAGTTCTCAAGAGTTTCTAGGTAGCATTCCAAAGTTTGATATCTGGCTTCTATTTTGAACATGAGTAGTTAAGGAGAAGAAAAATACCATGAGAATGGTTTAGCACACGCCCAATTTCATGCCACCATTGCCCATTGGTTACGATCTTGCGCAGTTTGTTCTTTGCCGGATGTGATTCATTGACAGAATTGAGTTTTTGGTCTAATACTTTTCTTTGATGCACGATTGATAGTATTTTGGAAGAGTGGTTTAGGTGACCACTCTTTCTGGTTGCAGTAATACGTGACCACAATGAGCATTTCATCAACAAGCAATGAAACACTTTATATATAGCCTTACTGGTATTTGTAAAACACTACGAGGTCTTGCCATCCGACTTACTACTTACTGAGTCTTCTTTCCAATTCTCCTTGAGTTTTAGAGTTAATCATGGAGATCGATGTACAACGCATGCCACTCATGGCACATGGCACCTAATAAGAAAATTCCAGTTCAGGTCTCTTTAAATGTAGACTTAAGTGCGAGGTTAAAAGTATGCAACCCTGGCTGAATTTAACGAACACAAGGCGATTAATAAGTTCCAAAATTTTGCCGGGAATAATCCCACATTCAGTACACTAGTTGGAATGATGCCCCCTTTCTTCAAAACTCAGATGATAGAAAAACCTGACATTCTTTTATGGGAACGTGGGGTTCTGAACAGATAAAATCAAGTATAATTGATAGGAAAATAATACAGCCATTATCCCCGAAGCCTCAGTATAGTAAGATCATGAGAAAATTCCACAAATAGTGGTTGCTCTTAAAATGCATGTGTAGCTGCACTTGCCTGCCACTTAATCAGAATAAACAAATATTCAATGGCTGAATTGAACCCTTTAAAAGCTACCACATTTGCTCACTTCTCAGCCAGTTTCGGTTCTGGTCAATTACATTTACATCCCATGGTTGGACTAAGCACTGTTTCTATAGTATCCGTTGTCACCTCCAGACCTAAACATGACTACTAGGGATAGCTGAGGGTGAATTCCATGTTTTTCCATGAGATAATCTTCCTGCGATCCCTTCCTCTAAAAGATCGAGCCAGGAACTTACCACTGACAGGATTGCATAGACCAACATCAACCACAGAAGTACAATTTCTCCTTTCAGATGATGGGGATGCCTCATCTAAGTGATAGTCAAACAACATAGCAAGACAACACACTTGATGAGCCAAGACATAATTTTGTTGATCGGCAGGTAGCATCTTTAGCATGTGAAGATTGACCTACAATTTAGAGAAAGAAGCATGAATATTACCACAAGCAGAGAAAAGAAATCAAGAAAGTAGGTAATACTCAGATGCTGCAGGGATAACAGGTTATCACAGCAGGTGGTGTCCTTCCTGTTATCTTTCTTTTTTCTTTTCTTCTCATTCTTTATTTTCTTTCCCTTTTTTTTTGGGGGGGGGGGGGGGGAGGAGGTGGTTGATGGGATAGAGGTTTAGCTCAAGAACCCATCATTCAAGGTCCACAAGATACTGCAGTGATTTTACTGCAAGGAACCTCTTGGAACATCAGTTACTCACCTCAGCTTCCATAGCTCTAAGTTCATTGTACCACTCCAAATCATCATTCTCATGATGCTTTTTCCCAGAAGAGACAAAGCAAAGACTCAATGCAAAAAGAGGAGGCCTAAGAGGATACTCCATACTGATCTTGATCTGTCAATAGAAAAAAGAATAAATAAAACCTAAGTGGAAATGACATTAACCCACATATGACAATTCAGAGAGGAGGAGGCTTATATACCTTGGCTTCTAGATTCACATTCCTCTCATCCACACCGATTTTTCTGCTTAGAACAAGGCAAAATTTCTTGACCCCATAGTCCATCCACGAAATCTCAGACTTTCTGGAACAATGATTATATACTATATTCTCAGGATCTGGTTCAATCTGTGCAGGCTCATCAAGATCACTCTCAGCATTGAGCAAAAAATCAGAATTCTCATCGTAGTTCTTGAAACTTTGTGATTTAATCTTATTGAGTGGAGGAATGATGCTTTTTGAAATTAAGTTCAGTTGCTTGGAATGGTCTAGATTAGATCCTTTAGTGTAAGTAGGTTTGGCATCACCTACAACAGACATGTTAGGAAGCAAAGATGGAAGCTCCCCATCTTCCCTTATACCCTCTAGTTCTTCCTTTGTTGTGCAAGATTTTTCAACTACATCGACAACCATGGATTCCTGAATATGCTCCTCCTTATCCGTGACAGCCAGAGATGAAGCCTCATTAGGTAGGGCTCTTTCAGGTGACCAACCATCCAAATTGCACAAAGGAGTGTGCAAAGCCCATGGAACACTTTTGCAGGATAGAAGAGGCCACTCAAGTTTCATAAGAGATTCAAGCTGCTTCCTGTAAGCCAGCGAAGGAATTTCACAAATTTTAACTTAGATATTCCCAACCACACTGATAAGCAAGATACTGGGAGGTCCTTAAAATTAGAATGGTATCTCATTAAAAGAACTGAAAACACAATCTTATACACGCAGAATGCACTTGAGAGGACAAAAGAAAAAATATCACCATTTGTAGCACTAAGATGTCAGTCACAGACTCACAACAACAGATCTAAAGCAAAGCGCAAGAGCAAAGTTTCAGTTAATCACATTATGGTATTAACCTTCCTTTAATATCAAGGACAGTCCTTCATATTGTAAAATTTTAAACATAGAAGAGCAGCAACTCACAGAAGAGCCAACTGAGCTTTTCTCCGAGAGCGAATTCTTTGCAGAACTGTCTGCACTCGGTTTTGCTGGCGATATAGTGAAAGACCAGATATGACATCTATGCCCTTTACTGCTTCACTATTGTCAGATGCTTCATGCCCAGCAAGCAGCAGAGGAGACATCACAGGCAAGAAATCAATTCCTGCCATGTGTTGAGCCCATTTATAAGGCCGTGTAGTTATTTGACCATTGAACATTATAGCATCCCCAGTGGAAATCTTAGCTGACTGAATCACCATTCAAAAAGAATATAATGACATATAAATAGGAAGTGGAAGACAGATGGATCAATGAAGAACATATCCATGACATGCAAGGAATACATCCTTACCTGGTGAGGAAGCTCAAGACCTGTGTCATCAGGGAACAAATTGCATAAGATGTCACTCTCAGAACCATCACTAGATGCTTCAATACCAACACATATAACATTCAACTTCACGAAATACTCAAATTTTAGAGTAATGAGTTTTGCAGAATTAGGATCAGAAACCTCGTCGTCATACACATGGAGGATAATTTTAAGTGGATGAACTTTAAGTACTCCTGCCTGATCAAGGCTCTCCTTGGTTTGAATCTTCCTTGGTCGTTTTCTCCGCCTTTGGCCATCTTCTTCTTCATCAGGTGGATCATCTTCTAATTTGGAACACTCCACGATGGTGGAAATGCCTGAGTAAATAAAACCATATCATAGTAAATTCCTGGGCTTTCTGTTTTGGGTAGGAGAAAATATTAACAGTCAAATTTGAAGCGGGGCCAAAATTAAAATATTCAGATGCTTTAGCAATTCCAAAGCAGCGTACACAGTTAGAAAGATGGAAGATATTCAATCATACCTTCTATTGAGCCAAGAAAACAAGGATTGAAGATCATTTATAAACATGACAGTACCTCAATTCTAGACACTATTAATAAAACTTCCTTTCCTTTGCTCTCTGTCCTGTGGTTAGCATTGAAACTTCCATAACCTTTTTTTTCTTTCAAAAATTACTGTTGTCCTAATTGTTGACATGATGGTCTATTTTAAACTTGTGTCATCAAAAAGATATTGAAACAATAAACTTTCTAATAATGTGTTAGTAGACTCACTGCCAGCTGCAATAGTACTAAATAGCATAGATTCAATTCAAAGAATTGCTAGAATTGATACATCAACTCTCAATTACCAGTGTCCCTATGTGCTTGGTGACGGGCAAAAGCTTGAGCATCTTTCAGGCTTCCTATGATATCCAGTTCAATGGATTCTCCAAATGCCTCCTTTTGAGCCAACAGCTGTGAGTAAATCACATAAAGAGGCGGTGGAAGCAACTCTGCTGAATGATGCTGCTTTAGTTTCTTAGTATGCAAAACTCCTAGTTGGTTTTGTACTGGCAATGATGCTTTCTTAAGAGATTTGAGATGTGAAGGGAGACTTGAGAGGAACTTCTTTCGATTAGCAATTGTCTCCAAAAGGCTTTTCTTTTGTTGTTCTAGTTTCTCATGAAGTTTGCAGAGCTCTTTACGCTGATACAAAGACGTAAATAAGTAGTATAGCGTACTCATTATTATTCACAAGAAAACACAGGCAAATTATTAACACAAGCATAAAAGACCAAAGAAAGATGGAAATATTTTCAATTTTAACATGGTACAGCTAGACACTTATCAAAATAATATCCTAATATGTCATGGACCCACACAACAGGTCAACCCAACACAATACATAAGTCACTCCCTGTAACTTTATCAGCAAAATATCAAGTTAAGTAACTGCAATCCATACAAATCAATTTTTTGTGATAAAATATACAAATCAAATTTATAAATGTCCAAAAAAACACAGAGATGTATAACACAAAGGGCATCTTATGTTTCTCCTACAATCCTTCTTCACTATAAGAGCAACTTCTATTTTGTCAATATGGAATTTCTGCAGGAGGCATGATAATGTAATTTGAAATTTGCAATTATCTAACACTTGGTTCCATTATATTGCATTGCTGACAGAGGTTAGTCCTGAAGTTCACAAAACCATGAAAGTCTAAAGTTCCTATCTTATGCTTTCTCAATGTCAAAATGCAACATCTGTAGGCTTATTCCTGGAGATAATGATTGAGACTTGAATTTCATATTGCTTTAAAAATTGTAGTCTTCCCTATACATAACATTCTTTTCACTAAGCATATATTCCAAAGGCCTCAACAACTTCCTCTCAATTTATATAACTGACAGAATGAAATTTATCAAGTTTCCATTGTGAAAAAATAAACGTAAGTACCAAAGAAGCCAGAAGTGGGACCAATGATATTGAAACACATATTGACGAATGACACTTAAGAGTTAAATTATAAGGCACATTTCAGCCCTTTTTCCCTCTTAGTTTACTTCTTTTCTTTTGTTTTTGTTCCATCTAATTTCTAATTGTCACATGCCCAACAAGTGTATGTGAATAGATATAGAATAACCATTTTCACCTGGAATAGCTCAAAATTGAGCCTCTTGAGCATCAGGCTGTGGGCAATATCATTTGACAAAGTAGAGCCCTTTATATCTTCAGGTGCATCACGAAAAAATTCTTCCTCAGGTACCAGTTCAATGTCAGGATATTTTGTTTTGAAGTCTTTGCAAGCCTTTATTGCTTTAAGATAGTGGCTTTTCTCATACATCAGGTTGTGAAGCTGCAAGGTTGTGAAGTCTACTGGTGCCTTCGCACGTTCTGTTTCCATTTTAACATGGTCTTCCTCTAGCAAGATGGAACGATTTGCCTGAAAACATATATTAATGCCTTTAATTTGATACCAAAAAAAAGGTGCAAATTTTTGGGAATGAATTCTTGGCACATGAAATAGTTGAATTCTGAAAAGACAGATAGATGATTGGTCAGTGGTCTTCAATGATCACTGATAGAGTAAAATTATGGTATGCATGCAGTTCTCATAGAGAGAAATGGAGGGAGCTGAACTCGTGGCATTACAAGCAATAAAGCAGCAGCAGAGAAACAAACATAAGTTACAACTAATGTGTGTGTGTGTAATATTAACTATATGCTGAAGTTGAAGGACCATTGAGCAAAAGAATTTATTTGGTTGGCAATTTAGTCCATGAGGGTATCAATATTACATAATTCCTAGCAATATAATTGGAAATTTCATTACTTTACAGACAAAAAACAACATAAATTGCCAAAGCTTAGAATGGTGAGCAAAACAGCCTATGCTCGACCGTTTTTCACTCCTAACAAATATATTCATCTCAAATCAAATAATAAAAAAGAGTCCAAAATGCTATGTAAGGAGCGCCAATAAGTGAAAATTAAAACCTTTCAATCCCTCCCCATGTTCATTCCCCTGCCAATTTTGCACCACTCTTACGAAGCACACGCTAAAAGTCCATTTGAAAACTCATTGCCCATCGCCCAATCACACAGGTGGCGTTAATTTTCTAAATAGGCTAATATTCAATGGTTTCGTCTCCTTCCAAAACTCAAATCGAAATGATTTACCACCATAGTGCATGTCCATTCTTCCTTTCATTTTAATTAAACAGACTGTTTATAACATGTTATTCCACAGTTGCCAATAAATTGCTTCGTGCACAACCTCAGAGCAAGCTTTCCTACTTTATTTCACCCGAATTTTGAACAATGTATGTACATTTTGAATTTATATAAACCACTTAGACCACGAAGTTAATTATAAACCCTAGAGCAGAAAAGAGGAAAACGAGGAGTATATGGACCTGGCGGAGAACGACAAAGTTCAGGAACATCTGAGTAACGAACTCTCTGAGCTGCGATTTGGGTTTACCCTCTCTTTTAATAGAGAGCATCTCGGCAACGATCTTCTCTACCGAAGCCTTGCTATTTTGCAGCATTTCATACGGAGAATCCTCCAGTTTGCGTTGCTCTGCCGACTGCCCATATTGTTCGTCTTCTTCGACCACTGGAACTGGCCCCTCCTCTATCTCACCGTCTTCCATTCTTCTCCCCAACACCAAGTGCTCTGCAATGGAGCTGGAGTCTGCACTGGAAAGAAGAAGCTTTCAGCGTTCCTCCCAAAAAATATATCCTCTTTCGTTTGTTCACAAAAAAATATAAATAAAACAAAATAAAAATCATCTTTTAAAAAAATTTAAAAAAACAATGTTTTCAATACGTGTATTTAAAATCACTATAATAAAATTATATGGTTGGAATGCAATAATTAAAATTAACAATTTATCATTTATGCATAACACAATTCTATTTTGTATACCATTTCAGAATTAAAAATATAATAATAATTTTTTTATATTATAGTAATTATGTGATAATAATAATATTTATTTTCAATAAATAACTGATTATAATAAATATTTTAAAATTTATCGTAAGTATCCATTAAAATAACATATTTAGATTAATATTATAATAAAACCAATATAAACTAATTGTCTTTGATCATATAAAATATGTTAATTAAAAGATATATTAATTAATTAATTAATTAATAATATAAATTTATAGAGTATATTTACAATTCTATATTTTTAAATAAAAAAACACTTATGAACTTAGAGACAATAATTAAAGATTTAGGTTATGGTGACAGAATTAATGTAAATGATCGTTTGAACTACTAAGTCCAAGAGATTTCAAGTTTAAAAAAAATTATTATTAATATTATTGAAAATTTTATAACAAAGTTATGAATAATACAATACCTATTAAGCTTATTGCATGTAGGATTGTCAAGGCACCCCGTCCTGCCTTAACCAGGGATGATAATGTGCCAACCCATTAAAAAAATAAAAAAAATGTTAAAATTTAATTTTTTAACATATATTAATTTTCATATTTATAAAAAATCACATTTTTTATAGAAGTTAACATTATTTCATTTATATATTTCTTGTAAAAACCTTATTTTTAATTACTAATTTTATATAAATTATTAATTAAAATAATATTAACTAATAAAATATAATGTTAACATAAGTGTAATAGTACAAAAAAATAATAACGTGTGTAAATAAATTTTATATTCTCAAAATTTTCAATCTCTCTAAAAGTTAAAAAAAAAAAAAGGCATTGATTGTACATAATAATTCATAAATCTTCAGTCACTTTTTATATTCCCAGGGTCCGAAGAATCCGCCTTATTAGGTCGAATGCCTTCCGCTGTCGGTTATCAGCCCACCCTTAGTACCGAAATGGGCTCTTTACAAGAAAGAATTACTTCTACCAAAGAAGGGTCCATAACTTCTATTCGATTAGTTTATTTACCTATAACGATTTGATCGATCCTGCTCCTGGCACGACATTTGCACATTTAGATGCTATTACCGTACTATCTAGAGGATTAGATGCCTTTACAAATAATCCAGCGGTAGATCCTTTAGATCCCATGATCATAACAGTATATAATAAAATTAGATATTATTATGTAAAAAATTAGTATATCTCTAAAAAAATTAAGTATTTCTATAATAAATTATGTTTTGTGATCCATTTTAATGTATAAATAAATATTTTATCTTGTTTAATATCTTAAGAATTCAATCAATTAAAATTTAAAAAAATTATTTTAAAATTAAATCAATGAAAACATATTCTTAAGAATCCCTGGATAGAAGAATATCTAAGCAATTGGTTCATTCCCTTAAATTTAAACATCATATTACATTCTCCACTTCTTGTTTAACTTTTATAATGGCTAAGTGGGGTGTGTATGTAATAAATAAAAAAAACTCACCTTGCGTGCTAATATGACAAACTAAGAAAATTAAACTCACCCCGTTTTATTTATGGTAAGCTAGGTTCATTTTGACAGTTTTAGTTACACATGAAAAATTATTCAAAAGCATCAACATTACTTTATAATTTTTTATTTCAATTTAATAATCCAAACACACAACTTTTAATGCAATAACAACAATTAAATACGAGATCTAGCTATATTTAAATTTAAAGAAAAAATAAGTTCCAATATAAAATATCATAATCAATTATACATTATTTATAATTTTAACAAATTGTTAATTTATAATATGAATGGAACTATAGGATTATATAAGGATTTTTCAAAAAGTTATTATTATTAATTTGTCAAAATTATTAATTTAGCCTCTTAACCCAAGTTAAAATTATGAAAAAAATTATTATATAATTGTCGCGCCCTAATTTCAGGAGTGTGACAGGCATAGAGAACCACCTGACAACTTATCAGCCTACTCTATAATTCCATACAGTACACTTCAAAATAACTCAAATTAAATTCAAGTCAATTTATAAACCATGAGCAAAAAGGCTATTGATTTTAAATATAAAAGTTATCATGTCATTTTTATATAAAATTAGACAACATTTCTTCTAAAATACAGACATTTCAAAGTATAACTCATAACAAAAAATAGACGGATAATTCTACCACACAGAGTTTCATAGTCACAAAAGCATAAGACGAAATAATATTAACAACTAATCAAAATAATTTATATTTACATGAAATTACCAAAACACCAAATGACCTAATGCATTTTCTAATCAACATGTCTAAATGCTTTCGCAAAACACCCCACCAACAAGATAAATGCCTACCATAGCTAATTGGCAGGCTCAGTAAAATATGAAGATTCAGAAGATTTAGCAGCTGCAAGTTGATATAAAAAGAAAAAGAAAATGGATGAGTCACAAAAACATAGTGACATAAAATGTTCTACCAAATCTATATATAGAAGTCACGTGACAGTTATAGAAATATAATATTTAGAAAGGAAGTTAACATAAATTAAAAGGGCTCTAAAAAATGAATTTATAACAAAGGAACATTTCATTATTTGGAAACCAATATCATTTCATTGAGAGGCAAGTGCGAATGATATAATTAAAATTCTTAAAAAATTATTTAGAGTTTTTTTAATTGTCTTAAATTGTATATATATAATGGAGAGTACAAATAATAAGAATAAACTTATCAATATAATTATATAAAATATAAAATTCTAAAGAGTTTATAATTTTTAATATAACTAAGATATGGATCCAATAGTTATTCTCGTAGGTAACTCTTTCTCATGAAACAATATATCACATGTATTCAGAATAATATCACGGAAGGGATAAATCACATGCTCGTTCCAATGGTCTACCTTATACCTCCCATAAATAGTCCATATTCTAAGTGTACCTAAGGTTATCCTATAGAAGTGCGAAAAGATCCACAAAAAACTTCACTTATCAATGTGCTTATATTGCCATGCCTTTACAAATAATTTAAGCATAAAAAATTATAAATTTACAATACTTTTCTATAAGAAAACATAATTATAAATTGTATTTCAACCACATAATTAAACATTGAGAGGTTTACATAATTGAAATATATTCCTAATAATTTTAAAATCACTTTGCATGACAATATTTTCATAAAAATAAGATTTTAGACATAAAAAGATAAATAATATAACTCTAAAATTAATGAATAACATAACTAAAATTTTTGTTTGATATAAAATAATAATTAATATAATTTCAAGATTATTATAAAAATAATTTTTATGTGGTCAACATAGAAACTTCAACCTACCTTACTAATTTCGAAAAGCTCAATGCACAACTGAATTTATAACCCTGTTGAAATGAATTTAAACTATGTTAAAGCCATTGCCAAGGAGGATATTAATAGCATAAATTTTTAACCCAAAGATCAAGACACTTCGAACAAGAAACCAAGAAGCACTAACCCCCAAAAATGAAAATTGTGGGCATTGTGAACAAGAGAAAAAACTGAGAAATTTCCACAAAAATGCAACTGATATTTTCGGGCTGCTGGAACTTCATTTTCCTCACGTTGGTTCATGATTGTTCTCCTACAGTTGATGATTGTGAGGTGCCGTACATAGCAATCAGTCCAAAAAGGTTGAGTTGCTGCAGCTGGACGGATGGACAGTGAAAAGAACAGCCGAGATAGAGAGAGCTGGGAAGAGAGTGACGATTTTGTGCATAAAAACCAGAAATGGATGGGGATGAGGTTAATATGCTTGATGGGTGAAATGGAAGGAAGTTAAGTTGGCCGGCTTCTAGGAGCTTCTCAGGCAGTTCAGAAATAATGGAGAAAAGAGGGGCTGGTTTCTTTTGTTTGCCACCTTTCAACTTTTGTTTTAATATAATTAAATAATTATTAAATAAAATAACCAATAATTTATAAAAATGCCTAAACACAACTGAAGGCATTATAATAATGGCGATTACTGGCCTGCTACCTATTGTGACTGTAGCGTAGGCAACTTTTTTTTTTTTTTAATTTTTTGTTGTTTTTTAATTTTTTAAAATTAATTAATTATTTTTTATATTAGATTAATTTAAAAAAATTTTAAAATTTTTTATATCTACTTATACTATTTATTTATAATCTTTTTAATATTATTTATTCATAAATAATAAATATTTTAAAAAATTCTCAACAAATATATAATATAAAAAAATTAATTAATATTAAAAAAATTAAGATAAACAATAAATAATGAGAGATAAATACTATTAAGTTATTGTGATTATGTAGTAACAGTAGGTTAATCAAACTTTATAATAATAAAAATTATTAATTTATTGAGTATTAATTTAAAATTTTTTAGTATATAACTTTATGAGTGGTTTCACTAAAATATTAAATTAGTCATAGAAATTTTTATATGGCTTTTACAAATTTTCACTCTATCAAATATCAATAAACTAATCACTCTCTCAAATATTTAAAAAAATATTTATTTATAATGATAAACACAAAAAATAAAAAAATAATTTTTTTTATAATACTGTACTTTTGGTATTTTTTGTTATTTAAATACATACTTTCCATAATTATATTGTATAGTAACAAAATTACAACTAAAACATATTTTTTAAATTTATTATTTTATTATGAGTTTAGTGTTAACCAAATTTGTGAATACGAAATAGTTATTTCTTCAAAAATTAGTTCTGAGTGTCAATATTTTATAATCATTTGGTTTTTAATGAAATAAGAACATTTTCATAAGAGATTTAATTTTTTAAATATGATTGTAATGTTATAAAATTAATTATTTAAATGGACAGCATAAAGAATTAAAAATACTCAAAATATTTGTTACACTTCATTAAACACCAAATGATTATATAGGTAAATAATGAAATATTATTCCCTAATTTGATAGGTTCAAAGTTTAGTTAAATGTTTAAAATTTGTATAAAATAAACTATAAATGAAGTTTAAATATTTAAAAGTATTATTTTTTGTCATGCTTATAATTTATAAATACATTAAGTTCATACATGTCATTATATACTAAAAAATGTTTTATAAAATAATTAAGAGATAATATGGCTATGAAGAATTAAAGATAATGTTCTTATTCTTAACAGTAAGTGTTAGAATTATTTTAAAATTAAAAGTTTACATTCTTATTCTCTTTATTGGTAAAAGAAATAATGAGATTATAATATGTTAAGGATAGTCGCTCTATTTATTAATTATGATATTTATTTTGTATTTGTATTTTGTATTGTTTTATTTTATTTAGTATTTATAATAAAACTTATTTATCAAATACAAATATAAAATAATAATAGATATTTAAAAAAATTATTGATACCTTAAGATAATATTTTATTATTAAATGAAAAATTGAGTGCTATAAAATACGGTGTAACGGAATGACAGCCCATAAATAGGGGCTATTCTGGAGTATTCATCTTTTTTATTATTTATTATTTTTATTTTAAAAAATAATTTTAAAAAATAAAAAAATTTCATAACATAAATATTTAAAAATAAATATAAAAAAAAAGTTTTTTAATTTTTTACATTTTTTTAGAAGTGATTGCTCCCCTACTCTGGCTAGGGAGCTTCTTTTAATTTTTAAAATTATAAATTTAAATTTTTAAATTTTTATTATAATTTTTATTTTAAAAAATAAGTTAAAAAATTTTTTAAAAAAATAAAAAAAATAAAAAAAGAATCAAAAGCCTTTTTTTATTATTATTTTTTATTAATATTTTATGTAATTTTTTTAATACTTTTTAATATTTTTAAATTTTTTTAAAATATTTTTAACTTATTTCTTAAAATAAAAATTATAAAAAAATTAAA
Organism: Ceratonia siliqua; assembly: GCA_034509205.1. Lineage (NCBI taxonomy): Eukaryota > Viridiplantae > Streptophyta > Magnoliopsida > Fabales > Fabaceae > Ceratonia > Ceratonia siliqua. The sequence goes on from JASKGM010000008.1 coordinate 1,573,424, forward strand.
AACTAAATATATAAATTTAAAAAATTATAAAACCTACTCCTTTTTAAAATTTAGTAGCATACCATAATTTTGGAGTAGGGATACTCCAGTAGCATTTTTATTAATTTTAAATTTTATTTTATAATTTTATAATTTTTATTTTAAGAAATAATTTAAAAAATATAAAAAAGTAAAAAAATCATTTTTAATTTTTTTGTTTTCTTACATTGAATTTTAAATTATTTTTAATACTTATCTTGAAGTTCTTTTGAATTTTTTTTTGAATTTCTTCAATTTTTTTAAAATTATAAAAATTATTTCTTAAAATAAAAATTATAAAATTATAAAATAAAATTTAAAAAAATAAATAAGGTACGATGAAGAAAAGGAAAAGAAAGACTTGGAAAGGCGGCATCCCCAGCTCAAAGCCTGTGTATGATTGAGTTCAACACCTTTCGCCTCAACCTATACAAAACAGAGGGAGTCACGGCTTAGAGGTAGCGGGAGACCAGAGAGGCAGAGAGTCATTGCGAGCAGTGACCCAAGTCTTCTTTCACTAACCCACGGGATGGACACCGCCGATCCCGAATGCGAAGGCCCTGCTATCAAATCCCTTGGTTCTCTCTTCAAGCTCTCCCAAGTCTTCCTCTGGTGCCACTCCTTTCTCTCTCAACCACTTCCACGCTGTTATCCACTCACAAAACTAGGTTTTGTTTATCTAATCCTTTTCTTTTCCTATTTAACTCTCCCATTATTTCCAGGGATGATGGCGCGCAGGTTTCAACCTCAGCCGAACGATCTGTAAGTTTTGTAGCCTGCTAATCAACTGAAATTTGCTAATTATCTTATTTTCTATCTGATTTCGCGTTCATTTCCTTTCATTACATTTATCCAACTTAGAAATCGACTGAAACTGATGATAATAACGGCTCATACTTCGTTCATGCAACTGAAGGCAAGTGCTTCTCCCTCCCTCTCTCTGGCTGTTCTAATTTTTCACTTGTGTCCTCGTAAATTTTGAAGGCTATCCTAATTTTCCTGCTTGAATGCACACGGACGGCCACGGTTTTGCACCACATAATATATACAAATTCAGCATTCCACAAAAATATATATTTTCTTCCAACGGAAGTCACTCTTCTTTAACTTGCAAGTTATTGTGCATAACAACATTAATCATTGGAAATTAGTTTTCCTCAAGAATCTTATTTTCCCGGTTACAGATGGTGCCTTATTCATCAAATTGTTTTGCAGTGCTTATGTGTTTGACATTGCTAGGCGACTGTCTCTAATTGATTTTTCCCCCTTATGTTGTTTTCCCCGCATTCTACCTGAAGATATGGAACTTACCAGACAGATGAGTAAACTGGGGCTTCCTCTTTCCTTTCACACAAACAAGGAGGTATGCTTATAAATCCTCTTATATCTTCCCAAGGAAATGCTTTCCTTAAAAGACCGCATTTCATGTTTCTCGATTCCTCATATATTCACTATCAAAATGAACTCTGATTAATTAATAATGAAGTCCATAATCTAATTGTATGAGATAATCAAAGTGCACTTTTCAAAGCTATATAGTTGCCAATGCGTCTTTGGGGCACATTTGACTGAGACGTGCAGTAAATATAGTGGCAATCTAGATTATGCATATGTGGCTATGTGAAACCATAATATTAATTTCCTAATAGCAAATTATGTCTAATCATTTTCAATACAAGCATCGTCTTTTATTGTCCTTTATCATTTGTGCCCTGCTCTTTATACTAGTAGATTATTACTGTCCAAGCTGCAATTAATTATAATTTTGGTCTATCATTACAGAGTAATGGACTAATAAAAGGCAAAAGAAAGAATACACGATCAAGGAATCCACGTAGTTATCTCAATCCTGTAGATGAAGCCCTATCCAGAGTGAGTGTGGAGGAGGTTGTATCTTCTGCTAATTTTCATGATAATACAAGCAATTCTTTATCTTGTATATCAATGCTGGGCCGAAGTGAATTATCTCACTGTCATGTTGCAGTCAACTTTGATGTGTCCCAATGTACTTCTGGTGAAGGAGATAATCCAGCAAGTCGTAATGGGGTTGCTCAGGGTGTTTCCAGGGAGAAAGATGATGATGATGATATAAATGAGGCATCAATTAATGATGCCCAGGATGGTGACTTTTTAATCAGCAATATTTTCTTGAGTGATGATTTGAAAATTCCACAAAGTTCGCCTGCTGGAGCTTCTGCTGGAAGTGGAAGCCATTTGACAGGTGCTAGTGTCAACCATTGTGGGATAGAAGCTGGTCAACTATTAATTGATAATGATTGTTTAGATTATTCATCAATTGTTTGCAAAGACACAGAACATGAGACCATTTACAATGATGATGGCGCTGCTAATTGGCAGCCATGGGCTCATGAATCAGATTCATTTCCTATGAGTTCAGAATGGATAGGATGCAACAGGGTTGCTGACTCAAATGATTATGGGGAACTTGGGGAATGGATAGTATGTTGGGATACTTTCTATATGAGAAACTACTTCTATAATATCAGAACACATGCTTCTACGTGGCTCCCACCCCCAGGGATGGAACATCTAGCAATTGGTGGTTGTACAGAAATGGATGATAGTAGCGTCTTAAAGGCAACAGAGGAGCATGGTTCACAAAACAAGACTAATACACTTGAGGAAACCTTGATAAAAGAGAAATTAGCTGGACAACCACGTCATGAGTGTTCAGCTGAGATTGGATTTGCTGCTGAGAGTTTGGTTTCTGATACCAGTGTACAGAGTGAAGGCCGATCCCTTGATCATTCAGATGAATTTATTGAGAGAATTAGTTGCAATGATGGATTGTCATTCTGCTCAGTATCAGATACCCTGGAGCATATCATTGGGTATTTAATCTTCTACTTTAACCCAAGCATAAAAAATGTTAATGCTTCTCCGATAATTAATGTTGTGACCTGGAAAAGTTTTATTTGTACCTAAATTTTTTAGCTGTTGCAACATCAAGATAAGGCAGATTAGTCTTAAGTATCTTGACAAAATTTGCAACATTAGTTTGTGGCTAACAAATAACAATAGAAGTGGTGAATGGGATGCTTTTTGTCTCCTAGATAAGCCTAATGGGACTTACTTTTCCCAGACAACTCATTGAAAATGCAAAGCTAATAAGCCTTTGACCTTTCATTGATTTAATACTAAGTACTAACTAGTGGTTAGAACTTAAACAATAATCAGAAAGTGCCTCTTTCAACTTGCCTTTCTGATTTTTATATTCTACTTGCTCTCCTTATACCTGATATGCTTTGCAGCTCTCACGAAAGATGCATCAAAGCAGCTTCAAAGGGTAATGATACATATTTGGATACCAAGGTTGCTGTGACTGGGTCGGATACTAAGTCTGATCCTTCCATGAAAAAACAGGAAACAAAAGTGAAAAGAAAACGAAGGCAGAGGAGAATATATAGTGAAACTGAAGGTTTGTCACATTATTATTTGTAACTGTTTCTGCTCAGCACCTGGCTTCTGCAATATGATATCTGTTTCTCAATTTCTCTTAACTTGTTGGCTCCAATTTTCATAACAATGCTTTTCTGGAGTCAAATACTGAGAAAACAAGATATATGGAGATTTTTTTATATTATAATGGGTTTATGATGTGAGTTATAACTTCTAGGCCATGCTACATATGTTTCCTTTCTTTGTCATGTATACATGCATGGCCAATTCTCCCTAATAGGAGAGCGTTTTTATGTTCAGCTCAATGGCATATGTTCTCCAAGGAAAACTACCCAAAGATGAACTTGAGATAGATGCTTGTTTGATTGATCAAAACTACTTTCTGAGTGTCTCATGTCATGAGATATTAATGCCTTGAAAGATGTTTTGCTTCTACCTTGATGGGAGCAATATAACCGATTGTTTCAAATGAAGTCTTCCAGTAGTTGTTCCTAGCTGCTGCCAATGTAATATACTGCTTTTGCATTTTACAGGTCTCCAATTTCAAGAAATACATGCAGAGAATTCTGCTACTATTGGCAAATATTGGTGTCAGAGGTATATTTTATTCTCTAGATTTAATCATGGTATAAAAATGGATGAGGAAGGATGGTTTTCTGTCACTCCAGAGGCTATTGCTCGGCATCATGCATTACGTTGTGCTAGTGGTATCATAGTTGACTGTTTCACTGGCGTTGGTGGGAATGCCATCCAATTTGCACAATGGTGAGTGCTAATTAGTCACTTGTTGCTAGCCAATTGATTTATTTTAGTTTGGGGTGACTTTGTTGGGCATTTTTTTGCTGGACGAATTCACCAAATTCACAGGACTTATGGTTTTCCAAGGAAGAAAAGAGAATATATATATTCATTTGCTGGTTAATCTAATCTTCCAAGCACTTGAATAGCATTAACACAACAGAGCAAGGAAGAGACTTTAAATATGTTCCCTGTTTTGTTGTAATCTTCTCATTGATGCATGCTGTCTGGTTGTGTTTCAAGTTACTTTGGATTCTGTGATGATATCCTGTAAGCCGCCTGCCTTACAGTGCCCTTCATGTTCTCGAAAGTCTAGCTAGTTTCCTATTCTATTTATGAAAACTTTGCCACGGTAAATGAATTTAACATAGTTTATGGCTGCAATACATTATACTTCAGATTTATTTGTCTAGTTAAGCCTTGATGTGCCCCAAATACTATATTTTCATTTTACTAAATATTTGTAGTTCTGAGCAGATCATTCACCTGGTGTTTGCCAAATGTAAGTCTTGGATTCATTTGCATCCTCATTGGCCCTGTGGTGTACTTGTGCTATAATCAATGCGATTGTAGGTGATGTTGGAGTCACTAAAGGCCCTTAGGAATGATAGTAGCTTTTATTCTTCTTGTCCTTTCTGGCCCCATTCAAGTTGTTGATAGGCTGGTTTGTGCTTCCTTTATTTATTTTCTGTGTAAGGTTCCAGTTTTAAATGGCATTTCACATGATCTAATGGACCAAAAACTTTCCTGTTTTATATAGTTGAGGAATTCAGATTAAATGTTTTGTTCTTAAAGTGTGTCTTTCCATTGTAGTTCCAATATGAAACAGTATTCAGGTTAATTTCTCTGTTATGTAGGTATCATGTTTTAATTACATGTCCCATGATTATGGCATTCTCTAACAAATTTCATTTAGTTTTTGAATGATTTTTTATTTCTTTACTTGAAAATGTATTATGTGATATCACACTTACAGGTGCAGACATGTAATTGCAATTGATATTGATCCAATTAAGATTGATTATGCAAGGCATAATGCTTCTATCTATGGGGTGGATGATAAAATTGACTTAATAATGGGAGACTTTTTCCTCTTGGCCCCAAAGTTAAAAGTACGTACGAAAATCTCAATACAAATCTTTAAATGTTTTCTGAATGTACTTTTTGCTTGTGGTAACAGGTCTGTGTGCCATGGGAATGGTTCTGTATTCACACACAATATCTTGCACTTTGGTCCTTCATATTTTCCTGGATGAATAATGACAAAATGGGCTATGACCTTGTTATTTCACCTAACTCTTTTTTTTTTTTAAATGAAAAACAATTTATCCATTATCACTTTATCATCGCAATTTGGAAAAAATTGCTGGGCTATTTTCAATTGCTTTCGTAGAGATGAATTTTCTGGTGTCTCTTCTGTGACCTTTTATATTCTATAGCATTACCAAACTATCGCTGAATAGGCTTAGGTTCGCATTACCAACACATGCATGTGCTTCTAGCCATGGCAGATATTTCTAGTACTCTTTTATTCCAGATAAAGTCAGTGAGCAAGATGCAGTTTAGTCGTCATTATATTTATAAGTAGTCTTTTGCTTCTCTACTGCCTACCTACATATAATATAGTCCGCGATGTTTTGTTTATTTCTGAGTTTTCAATTTAAATGTTTGTACTGCAGGCTGATACTGTTTTCTTATCTCCTCCTTGGGGGGGACCTGATTATGCTAAGGTTATGACTTATGACATGAAGACAATGCTTAAACCACATGATGGGTTGGTGGATTGTCCTGTTTTGTTCCAGTTTTTCTCTTGATTTTATCTTTATAGATACATATTAAATTAGCCCTACCATTTTAACATATTACTTCTAATGTGCAGATATTTTCTGTTCAGTGTTGCAAAAAAAATTGCTTCCAGAGTTGTCATGTTCCTGCCAAGAAATATTAACTTAAACCAATTGGCAGAGTTATCTGTATCTGCCTGTCCACCATGGTCACTAGAGGTAAAGTTCAACTTCTGTTAGCCTGATCTTTCAAGCCCCCCCACCCCCCCCGTTTTTTTTTTCTCAAAAACGGAAAAAAAGAGTAGGATCTCATGATTTGTTATTTTTTGGATACCCATAAATACATAATCGGATTAAGTTTGTTTTATGCATAACAAAATAAATAGTAGTGGATGTGTTATTATGAATCGTTAATTAGGTGTATAAATATGCTAACTCTGTCTTTGTATACCTTCAACTGTAATTATGATGTTCCACTTCCCACAAGCGTCCTTCTTTAGAGGATGGTTTGGGGATCTTTATTTGTGGAGGATAATGCTAAAAGAAAAATGAAAAGATGAAAGCAATGTAAGCTGTGTTTTTGTGTGTGTATTGGGAGTAGGAGGTACGAACAGGATTATATACAGAGTGTATTGATCCCGTTAAGATCCATTATTAGAATACCAGGACCAAATTATGTGGCGAAGATGTGAAATAAAAGAAAAAATAGGTTTTTTATTTTGAATAAAAAAGGAGAAAAAGAAGCAACTCACTGTACAAATCTGAAGTAGTTAGGCACGTGGTCTTTCGTGAAGCAAACTAAGGAAATGAGTTTACTACTATGTTTTCATGTCATCATTGTATTCTGGGGTAACATATTATGTCTTTAACTCATTTAATAATCTACTATCATGCTTTCAGGTGGAGAAAATCTTTTTAAATGGAAAACTGAAGGCAATTACTGCTTACTTCAGTGATACAGCGGTTGGAGAGGGTGCTGAGTTAGACAAATCCTCTTCTGGTACAAGTCAATTCGAGGGACCACCAGCCGCACCAGACGTAATATAGCTGAGGTGATTATGAAGTTGCAGCTCTGGAGTTCAAACTTGTTTTCCTCGGCTATTTTTGTAGGTAAAGTTACAATAGCTGTCCTGGTCTATCTTGTGCAATATAGATGCTTTCTTAACCTGTGCTTAATTTTAAACATCTTTAAAATTAGTTAGTAGAGTTCTCTACTGAAATTGGTTATTAAAATGGGCTGTTTGTTAAGATGGATTTGAAAGAAAGAGAAACTAGGTTATTTAACCAAATCTTTCTGTTTCCTAGTTAATAAATTAGAGAGAGGGAAAAAGAAAAAGGAAGTTGAGACAGTAAATTGTCCAACCAAACTCGTAAGATGAAAGCGTCCAGTGCATTTCTTGATATTCTATTTTTCTTTTCATTCAATCGTATTTCCTCCTATGTTTCCTCTCCCTCCAATAAAGAGGATTGTTTGGACCGCTAGGCAGAGGCTTAGGTGGATTCTTTAAAGGCATTTATTATCAGGTAAACATAGTAGTTCCCACTGCCTCACGTGGCGAGTGGAAAGAAGGACGCTTGCAAAAAACTCCATCTCGCTGTCTGGCAATCGGGTTCATGCATGATATGAGTTTCTTCCAAATTAATCCATCGCAGTCGTCGATGAGTTGAAAATGGATGCCAGGCACTGACGCACATGTTGGGGTCCATGATAGAGAAATATTTTATAATTACTCTAGTATAATAATATTATTATTTAGATTTTATTATATAATTTATTTTTAAATTATAATTAAGTTAATTTTAAAAATTTTTAAAAATTATCTATAAATCAAAATATTTATAGTGTAATATTTATTTTTTTAATACTATAATAATGTGAAAAATATTATTGAAATTGGATGAGGACCAACCAAACCTGAGTCAACCTGAATTGTTAAATAGATGCTGTTGACTCTTGACCAGCTATGTTGTGACAAGGGAACAGCTTCATTTAATAAATAATAATAATAATAATAATAGTAATAAGTAATGTGTTGACATGAATTAATGACTTTTTAAATAAATATTTAACTAATTATTATTTTCATATCATTTAAAAAAAATTATCAAGTAATGTAAAATTGACAATAATTAAATTCCTAATTAAAAACTAGTTGTTAAACATTTAAAATTTTAATTATTTATTATCCTTTAAAAAAAGAAAAGAATAATAATGGAACTAATTATTTCTCAAAGTATATATATTAATATAATGATACTCGCAATTTATTTCATGGCATTGAATAGTCTCAGGTCCAATCATTTTTTTTATCATTAAGGAAAAAATATTAGTGACACTATTAACATTATCAGTAATATTATTTATATATTATTTTTTTATATTTTTTTACACTTTTATTTTTAATAATTAATATATTATGTTATTATTATTTTTTATAATATATCAATCATTAAAACTAAAAATATAAAAAAAATATAAATAAATAATGTACAAATAACATTAAATATATATCCTCTAGTCACTACAAAATATAATTTGAATAGGAAAGGAAAGAGTTATTTTGTTATGTAACCCACATTTTTAGGGGAAATAAAAAAAAAACATCATATGAAAATATAGAACAAGAAAATGGAAGTTATTAAAGGTTAATGGGGAAGATTAGTATATTGTCATTTTTTTTCTACAAGATCTGTGCATATTTTAAATCCTCCAGTCCAGAAGTCACCTTGACAGGTAAGGGTTGCACAGATTAGATTGAACGTGATCTGAGCTTGATTTCTCTGTTGGGCTTCAAATAGTAACTTCTGATGGATCAATTTTTCTCTTAAATAAGTGGGGGAAACAATTATTGCCTTTTCTCATTATGGCATTTGAATATGCCCATGGTTGTTTTAGTTCCCCAACTACATTTATTTTGCAAGGTTGCAATTCACACTTGGAAAATTCACCACCGGAGGATCTTTAACCTACAATCCACAACCCAACAAAAAAGAGACGAACAATAAGAGGTTGGAAAAGATATAATGGATTTACCAACTTGCATTAATTTTTTCTGTAGAAAATGTCAGCATGGAGTGTGACATGTGCCAGCCTGGGCTTTCCTGTATACAAAAGTACAAATGGGAACAAAGTTTTCATTTTAAGGAAAACAAGCAAACAAATTTTTATTTTTAAATATGTATTCGACAAATTCAAGAGGGGCATTCTTATGGAAAGCGAAAGATATTGTCGGCACTCGGTCACTGTTCATACCACATGTTCAACGGATGCACACGGCCTCTGAATTCTGAAAGAAACGTTCGACGATATATATATTTTTTCCCGCAATAAGCCGAAAACACTATTTACTATTTTGAACACCAATAATTCCGCCTCACCCATCACGCTCACAGCATTTTATTTTATTTTAATGATTAAATATTGTCATTTTCTCTCATCATCAGCCCATACTTTTCGTAATAAATTATCTCTTTTTGGTATACATTTATACTTTATTTTTCAATGGATTGGAGACACTTATGTGTAAACATTTATCCATAAAAAAACCGAATTAAAAATCCGCACATTTTTTATAACCAACCAAATAGTGTTTTAATCAAAGAAATAATTAAACGTATTAATTAAGATTAACTTGTTCTGACTGGTCAAAAATCTTTATATTAAAAGGACTTAAAAAATTTAATTCGACCATAATCTTATAAGATTATAAGATTAAAAGAACCTTAACGGGTTAGAACATTAAAAAAAATTATAATTATGTAAACTTTTTATATGTAATAAAAAAAATTAATTCATCATAAACTTAATCTCTAAAAAAATTTAAAGATAATAACATAAAATTGAAATTAAAATGATTAATAAATCATCCTTAATAATTATATTTGAATCTTGTTTAAATAAATTTAATATAATTGTTGAGTTATCATTTTTTTTTATTTATAAAGTATAAATTATTATAAAAGTTAATAATAATAATAAAAAAAAAAATTGAGCAAGTTTAAAGTTAATAAACTCATTATTATGAACAAAATTATGTAATTAATTACGGGTATATGTGCACTAATGCTAAAAATTAATTAACTAGTCATGGTAATTATTGAAATACTTAATAAATCACATATCATCTTTGATAATTATGAAAATCAATATTTATGATTCTTTCAATATTACAAAATATCTAAATCTTTAAAAAAATGAAGTTCAAATTTTGTCTCAACCAAATAAAAATATAATTGAGACTTCCTATTATTTTTCACATGTTAATTCTCAAATAATACATATTTCTATTAGTCTTATATCATTTCAAGCACAATAATAAATAAATTTAATTAACAAATTAGTTATATAACTTATATTATACATTATTAAAAAGATAATATAAATTAAAATATCTAAAAAATTAAAAAATTACATCAAATATATCATTTAACAAACACTCATTTTTTATATTTACATGAAATAAGTTAAAAGTGAAAAAAGTAAAAGTAAAATTTAAAAATAAAGAGATTTTGTTAAAAAAAAGTTCTTACATGGCTCAACCCAACTTATCAAATGTTAAGTTTTATAAGGTCGGACCTTACACAAACCAAGCTAAAAATAACTTATTTTTTTTTTACTACCAACCGTTAAGGATTAAGGTTGAGCTATTGAATACGGCCATAATTCATACCCCTCAAGATAACAAAGCATAGAATCAAATAGCTGTTGTTTTTTTTTTTGTGGGTAAAAGTTTAAACATTATGTTAAAATTGAATATTGCGTAATTAGTGGAAGGATTAGATGGTTCCCTTAAAAAGTAACCTTATTTTAACCCCAAAGTTAAAAAACCTGTAACGATAAATTACTATTTCCTTTCGTTTTAAATTATCTGTTATTTTAATAGTTTTATTTTATTTTAAATTATTTATTATTTTATATTATTAATAAAGTATTAATTATTATTTTTTTAATATTATTTTTATTTATTATTATCTTTAATAAAATAATAATAATAAGAGTTTAAATTAATTTTAATAAAAATAATTTAGTTAAATATAATTATTTTTTTATTAAAATTAAAATTATTTAATAATTACTTTAATTTTTATGTTATTATTTTAAATAATAAATAATTTTAAAAAAAAGTAATTCACATAATCATCATACTCTTCCTATTCACTTGCGTAGGGAAGGACTGTGTTAACCCTGAAAAGTCAACTTCAACCCAATGACAGATGGACCTTATTGTCATTTAAAAAAGCAGTCAAATCCCAGGTCAAAAGTAATTGAGGAATTACTAATTAGCATTAACTCAACTCCGGATTAAAGTTAATTGTCGAAAGCTTACTTAAAAAGACGATTAAAAATTTGCTTTTTCGTAGGGTCCATTTCCAATCACAGCCTTCCCCCTAAAATGGTTGCTTAGCAGAATAAATCACGATGTCATGAGACATAAACCATCGTTAATTTTGTTTTCAATATTCTCTGCTCTTCCACTCCTTTCCTCTCCCTCTCCCTCCCTCCCCACCTCTCTACTTCAATTCAACATTCATCAATGCCGGACTTAGGGTTTCAACAACGAACCTCGTCCAGGACGGACCTCAGACCTCGCGACACTAGCCCTGACTCTGTCATCTTCACACTCGAATCCAACTTCAGCCTCTTCTCCTCTGCTTCTGCTAGTGTCGATCGCTGCTCTTTTGCATCCGACGCTCATGACCACGACTCGCTCGCCTCAGAAATCTCCCTGGTACTTGTATTTCATTCGCCCTCAATCCAATATCACTCACTGCCTGCATTCCCTCTGTACTCTTTTCCCAAATCCCATACATACTGAAACTACTTTGGTTGTAATTTAGTGAATTGCCTTTCTCAGTTTCTTTTGGATACCAATCGTGCTCAATGCATGCTTATTTATTTCCTTTTGAATTCATTGGGCGTCTTGGTTTTCTTTTACTTCACTTTGGAATTGTTCTGGTAATAATATGGAAAATTATCATGTAATCAAATGAATTGGAGTTTCTGAGTTTTTTTCTAAGAAAAATGACCGAGAGGATCTACCTACTTCTCTGTGTTTGGGGATAATAAGCTTCGATTTCACAGTGTACGAACTGCCATGATGCATGTCTAGATGGTTCGAATCTGAGCTCAAAAACTTGATGTTCGTAGCGTTAAAATCTGGGATCTCTTGCAGCACTTGGCAGGGCATGATGATGATTTTTCTCACAACGAGAGTTGCAGTGGTCCAGATCCGGATCCAAACAAACTTGTGGTAAACAAGAAGCACAGCCGTTTCTCCAGAAAGGGAGAAAAAGCAAAAGGTACACTTCGTTTGTTTTGTCCTTTTTTTTAAAAAAAAAGCTTCAAAAATCGTAAAGCGACGAGGCCTTGCCAATTTTTAAAATTGATACGCGGATGGGTCTCACTCCCTGTATCCACACATATTTCACGCAGTTCAAAAGGAAGACAGCGATGCTGACGACATTGAAGACGGAAATCAACTATTGGAGTTGGATTCAGCAAGAAACTCTTTTTCTCTGGCTCTCAAAGGTACACACTGCCATCCGAGGCAAAAGCTTCGGCTATAGCTTATTTTTAATCCCGAGTATATAATTTACTACTTTTCTTCTCCATAAAGAATGTCAAGATAGGAGATCAAGATCTGAAGCTTTATTGAAAAAGCCAGACCGGCGAAGGCCTGCTTCTTTAGATCTGAACAATGCGACGGGATCTTCACCTCGACTGGGAACCATGAAGAAAAGTTCGCTTTCATCTCGCAGGTCTAACAATTTTCCTAGTCCTGGAACACCGAATTATCGGCAAGCTGGTGTTGCAGTGCAGAAGGGTTGGAGCTCGGAGCGAGTTCCTTTGCATACCAATGCTAGCCGGAAGCACGTCAGTGCGGCTCTGTTGCCCTTAAACAATGGAAGAACATTGCCATCAAAATGGGAGGACGCTGAGAGATGGATTTTCAGCCCTGTATCAGGAGATGGCACGGGGAGGGCTTCGCTTCCGCCACCCCAGAGGAGGCCAAAGTCAAAGAGTGGCCCACTTGGTCCCCCTGGAATTGCGTATTATACGTTGTATTCACCGGCAGTGCCCATGCTTGATGAAGGGGGAAATGCAGGAAATTTCATGGCAGGTTCCCCATTCACAGCCGGTGTTATCTCAGCTGACGGATTGACAATGCGCTCCAGTGGCCATGGTGGAGTGCTTCCGACGCGAACAGAACCTTGCATGGCCCGCTCAGCTAGTGTGCATGGATGTTCTGAGATGCAGAGTCAGTCATCAATGCCTTCCCAAGGTATTTCATCCATTCTTCAACCTTATCTTCCTTTGGATTTCGACATATTCATTTATGAACTTATGCCTAAAACTATTTTCATCTATACGAATTCGATACTGGAAAATCACGTTTTTGAAGCGTGGCCGAAGGATTCACTTCAGATTAATTTTATATAAATTCTGTTTACCTGGCATTTAACTAATCCTTTGTCTTGTGCAAACCTCCCATATTGTTTGATTCCGTATTTACTGTTTGTTGCAAGATGGTGTGATTGGAGCTAGTGGTTTCTTTAGACGCTTATGAATCTGTGATAGCTAGATATTTGACATTGATAATATATAAACGATTGGATCCTTAATTATGTCATCACAAGTATAGGTGCATCGTCTTCTGATATGGTTAACCTAAACTATGCTTCAATATATCTGATCTTACTCTCTTGCTGTTGGTTCTAACATACAGAGGAAAAGTGTGATGATTTCAAAGATGCGGCCACCAATGTATCTCGTGCTGTTTCAAGGAGGGACATGGCAACCCAGATGAGTCCGGAGGGTAGCTCGTGCTCCTCTCCGAGTATGAGGCCTTCTTTCCCTGTCTCTACTACGCCTGCCCTGCCCATCACAGAAATAAAGAGTGTCTCTTCCTCTAAAATTGATATCAGGGATGTGCAGATAGATGAACGTGTCACCATGACAAGGTGGTCCAAGAAACATAGAGCCCTATTCTCTGGCAGAGGCTCCGAATTTGTTGAGAACTGGAAAAAGAAAGAAATAAGTACTCGATCTTCAGCTTGGGTCGTTTCAGAAATGGGCAAGAGTGTTTCAAAGTACTTCTACTTTGGTATTCTATAAATTTTGTTCAATTTTTCTTGCAAGTAAGGGAAAATTATTCAGGACAACTTTATGCCAACACTAATAGGTGATTAACTAAGGACTTAAAAAATTTCCATTAAACAGTGAGGTTTTCTCTCCAAACTCAAGTTCTATACTCTGCATACCTAAGGGCTATGAGCTACCTAGAAAATGAAGTGTGTCCCTTGTAGTTCATGGTGGTACCACAATATTTGAAATAACTTAACTTGAATAGGCACAATAAAATCTTTTTGAAAACTCTATATTGTTAACAGAGGCCATTTGTTTTTATTTGTCCAGGGCTAAAAGGGAGGAATCCAAAATCACTGCATGGGAGAACTTGCAGAAGGCGAAAGCTGAGGCTGCAATTCGGAAACTAGAGGTTACTTCCTAATACTATCTTTCTTTACCCACAGCTCTTGGTGCTGAAATATTTCTCTTTTTCCTCAGTATAATTTTGATTTTTTTTTTCCTGGCCAATAGTATAATTTTTGTAATCCTGATCTTATTTGTAATAGAATTTCATTCTTATTTAAAAAAAGTATTAGAAAAAAGAAAAATGGAGTGAATATTTTTTGTGATTGCAGATGAAGTTGGAGAAGAAGAGATCATCTTCTATGGATAAGATTATGAACAAACTGAGATTAGCTCAAAAGAAAGCTCAGGAAATGAGAAGCTCAGTCTCAGCCAACCAGGCCCATCAAGTTGGAAGAACTTCCGACAAGGCTATATCATTTCGTAAAACCAGCCAGATGGGATCTTTGAGTGGTTGTTTCACCTGCCATGCCTTTTAATGCATCATTCAGCATTGTTTACTTCGCTGTTCATGTGATGGTGGGTAAATTTCCATGTTAAACCTTGTACTAGTTTAGAAAACCACTAGTTTAGAAAACCACTTCTTTTTAAATCTTAGATAAATTTGGTTTTGAAAAATTTTAATGTAATCTCTTCACACCAATTTTCATATAAAGAATTTTAAAAGTTTCTGATTTTTGTCAGATGTATATCAGATTTCTGAGAAGTAAAATGATTTCATTAGCTAGTTGTACAGGAATCAATTTCAGGTGTCATTTAACTTTGTTCCCGCATGTGCACGTTCTATTTTTCTTGCTTCCATCTCTTAACAATTTAGAAGAATACTAGAAAGCCCCCTTATACATTGTCTAGCTCTAGCTTCCCCTTGAATGTTGATGGGCTCAAATTTATGACCTACCATGGAAGTCTGCACTAATTACATTCTTCTTCATCTTTGTTCACTCTAATAAAAGACTAACTGCTTCTTTGACCAGGTTAAAGAAGGATTTAAATGGATCATGTGGATATGAATGAATGCTGTGCACCAGATTTTGACACTAAATTGGTGTCACTGCTGTTTTGCAGTGCATGAAAGACCAGCACCTCCTCTGGAGGTTTCACACAAGATCTAAGCCCCAGGTTTCCTCGCCCTGGGGAGTGAATGATTAATAATGCATGTATGTACGTAGGGCAAACTTTAGAAATAAGCTTCATTTGAACAGTTCGTTGTTCAACTGTAATCTATCTATAATAGAACGATAAAATTTACCCACACGGCTTTACCATTTATTCTTTCCTTCTCCAAACTTGCGCCTCTTTCTCACATATGCTGTATTTGATCAATGTTGCATCTCTACGAGGCCCAATTAAGCCTTTAGTTCCAACTCCAAGCGTTAGAAGTGCAAAAATGGGGATTAACGTTCAATGTCAAACATCTTTGACTACTATTAGCTAAATACTTGCCATGTTTAGGACACAAACACAAGTTCTGGCAGCTCGTTTTTTCTTATTGGATAATGCTATTATTACAATTTTTTTTGTTTGTTTACAAACACTTATAAATAAATTATTCTCTCACCCTTTCTCTCTTCACCTCTTTACAAACACTTGATCATTAAATTTTTTTTTTTTAAAAAAAGAACTATCATCTTTCGCCTCATGGGAAGCCCAGCCGGACTCCATTGCCTCAGAATCATTTGTACGCATTAGTTACGTGTGAAAAAATGAACATTAGATGTTCTTGTTTGTTTAACCTTTTTGTAAGTTACATCTCGCAGAATTACTTATAATGCATCATGTAACCCTAAATGGAATGCACAATGTAAATTTCAGCGTTCAAAAACAAAAAGCATAGCACTGATTAAGCATTAGTGAGCTTTGGAATCTTGCGGATTTTGGAGTTCCGGAGTTGCATGTAATGTCCCCAATCGGGTAAGATTCACGTAATCCGGCAGAACATGAGCTGCTAATCCCGGAATTATCAATCCAACCAACCTAATTACCGTCATGAACCGACTTTCTTTATAGTCCCGACCTCCAATGAAAGGGATAATGAAACTTCTAATAAGCTCCCAAGCTGCGTTTAAGTTCTTGGGCATGGCCCACAACAAGGAGAAGTAGTTCTTGTTTGGCTCCTCCTCTAGAACCTGGATTCAGTATAGAAGCACAAAACTGTTTAATTATAATATTATAGCACATGAAAAGGGAGCGAAGAGCCTAGAAAGAAGAAAGGAAAAGGGGGCATATGTAATATAACTATACCTGGCCTTGGTACAAGCTATTGAAGTAAAGGCAAGCACCAAAGTGCTTAAACAAGAGGGTTTTGTCATCGTAAGGGATCCTAGGCACCAGGTCATTGCAGTAAACATATCTCATATACCTCACATCATACTTTCTCAAATTCTCCTTCATGAACTCACCAAATTGTTCGTCCCCTACTCTTGGCTGCCCAAACGTATACACTCCTTCTAACTTGTCCAGCAGCCATGCCTCCTCGTGCACTGCTAGCACAGCCGCAAACAGAATTGCCAAGGCTCCTCCCAAGCTGTGCCCAGTCAATATGAATTTTGCCTTGTCATTTTTGTGCAGCATCTCTTTCAGCTTCTTTCTGATTGTGTAGTAGGCAAAGTGATGTTGTTGTGATTCTATCTCCATCTCCTTGGGCCAACCGCCCTTCTTCTGTAGACCCAAAGCTTTCATGAAACCACCATGGATCTTCCCCACATTGGGGATCTCAAACCATGAGATGTCCACATCCGTCCTCCAATCATCCGCCTCAAATGGCTCTGTACCCCTAAATGCCACCACGATCAAGTTCGTTTCACACTTTGTATCTTCCACTATGATTGCTCGTGTCGACGCTACTTCGTCGTATTCTGCGAAACCACACCGTACCAAACATAATTAATTATATTTTCCTGATTAATTAACTCAAGTCGTGTCAATGCAATGGGGAAGATTTATTTGTAACGCAAATACCCAAAATAGTGAAAGAAAGAAGTTGCACCGAAATTTCACGGAAGCAAAATAAAGGCTATATGTGTATAACTGTGGTTGAGTGCACGAAATTTTGAGGCATTTTCCATCAAATCATGGTTGAAAAACAAATAACGATAATGACGCAGGATGCCTATTTTTGATATCGTTATTATCATTATTTTTTTGAAAAAAAGAAAAACCACCTCATCTGACGAGATTATCCCACTATTGCTATTGGGTTTAGTCATCTATATCTTTCGTATATTCTAAGAAAAAATTACAAAAGGTTGCTTCTTACTTACCGTTCCAGAAGCTGTAGAACCCCAAGAAATCCATCTGCAATCATAACAGAAGAAAAAGAAGCAAACTCTCCTCCATCATTAAGATCACCGCAAAAAAAAAAAAATCACTTCTTACTCTAATTAAACTATAAGTCCCTCAATCTAGGTAGTCAACTAGGGGAAACCATGTAACTTACATCCCAATGATTTCTGACTGCATTTTTGACGAAGTTTTCATTCTCGTAGGACAATTTAGCCGCCATCACTGACAGCTGTACTTTATATTTGCTATCCCCATGTTTAATGTTCTTGTGTAATTCCAGTCGTGGGTCAACGCTACCCACCACGGACATGAATTTGGCTGAAGATCTCCCCGGCGCCCTTACCATCTTTCCTGCACAACGTCAACACCACCCCCAATCAAATATATGCATTGAACACCTAAACAAGAGTAACTAAGTGAAGCACACGCAACTACACAAATAATTAGTACATGCATGCATGCATATATATATATGCATGGAGCTATAAACACACACATATATCTAGGGCCTGCTTCCTTCTTCATCAGCAACATCCAATCCGATACACGATGCAAACTAATGATACTTTTAAGAAAATAGATCATCAAATATTGAACCTTTTACGATGTTCAACAAAAGCCTTATTAAGCCGCCGTTGCTTGCCAGAAGATTCAGCCACATCTCCACTATGTACCCTATCTGATTCAGGTACTTTCCCGAGGTAAGCAAGACCTTCTGCAGCACAACGGAAATGAACAGGATCCATCGACGCCGAAATTCACTGTACTCGAGCTCTTCTGAGCACTCGATGAATCTTCTGTTCTCTAATTTAGACGAAAACAGGAGGCGACCCAGATCCAGCATACTCGCTTTTTCTGGCTTCAGCAATAGGTAGTTGCTACCGAAAGGTTGCTCGGAAGCCATAGCTTGGAAGGAAAGAGGAATGAGCAACAAGCTGATGAGGTTTGAGTTGTTGTGTCAATGTCTTAAATAGAACTCTTCCAAGTCACAAGTTTAGGAAAAGGGATTTCCTATTTATTTATGGGGGCATAATGATAATTATCTAATTAAAGCTACCTTCGAGGTAAGAGGTGAAGTTATGTATGGTATACTGCTGGTGTTGGTCTAGACAATTTATATATAATTAATTAATGACTTGTGTTTTAAAGTTATTTATAGTCTTGCTTTGCGTAGCGAATCTAGTAATTGTTAATTGGAGATAAATTAAATAAAACTCAAATAGCTAGTTGTTTTAATGGATGACTCGCTACTCTTTCCTACATTTTTTTTAATAAAATAAATCCACTAGTGCTTGATTTTTTTGTTTTGTGAGAACAATTCACATATAAGAAATTCACAATATTAAAGATGTGTGTGATCATTCAAGCATTTGACTTTGTCGGGTGGAAGGATTATAAAACAATTATAAGATATTAATTATGCGATTGTTTATTAATTAAAATGAATTTTTTATAATTAATGAAATAATATGAAATTAAAGGAGAGAACTGTGGATGGATCAAGTTGCTGCCTTGGACACATGGACTGCGGAGTATAGAGATTAGAGAGTTGGCATTGGCTTTTTCCTACGCGTAAACTCGTTGTTGTTTAATGTAGAGACTTGCTTATTTATTTATTTTTAATTGTGAGAGAAATAAAAACTCAAATTAATTTTAATTTCATCCTTTAATATGTTGTATAAAGTGAGATATTTTAAAAGTTAAATATTGAATCCTGTAGTAATTTTGACTTTGGTGTTGTGTCATTATAGCAGTAATATAGCATCTTTGAAATTTGTAGAAATATTGTACCACATTTGAAAACTTTTCAAACAGCACCATAATTTTTTCCCATTGCACTATGAGAAAAATTAAAAACACTTTACCTGTTATTTTCAATGTTAGCATTATTGCAACATTAAAATTTAAACCTTATAAAACAAAGTTTTCATTTTAGAGAAGAAGTGGCCTTCTTTTTCTTCTTCATTTTTAGTTGAGTTGAGTTTCTTTTTTTTTGTTACTTAATGTATTTTGATTGATGAGTACACAACAATTAAAAAGTCTATTGAATCATAAAAAAATTACTACAATTATAATTTTATATTAATAGAGACGTTGAATAATTTTTTAAAGACAATGTAATATATGTTTTAGATATTTATTTTTTTCTACAATATCTATTTAGTAATATTTTTCCAACATAATATATTATGAATGGAAACGAGAAGGAATTAACAATCCAAAACCACGCAAACTCGGTCGTAATTAATCAGCCGGAAAGTCTTTGCTTGTATGCCTTAAATTAATGAGAGCCCTTTGTATATTATTTTGTTTTCATTTTTCAAAGTGGAATTTTCCATGTCAATGGCCCCTAGCTAGCTTGGCAAACTAAAAAATAAAATAAAATAAAATAAAATAAAGATGGACCAAACGTAACTTTCACCCGTTAATTGAATGTGATATGATGGAAGGTAGAGTGAAGGTAGGGAGAGCGTCGTTTTTCTTATTAAAGTGGTTAAGAAGGTCATATTAGATTCCATGGTTTTGATTCATTCTTAGCCGCGCGCCTTGATAGATTAAGGATATCCCTTGCTACTTGTATTAGAAAAACCTTAATGAACGGTACGGTTGTGTTTGCTTTGATTAAAACATTTTCTTTAATATATAGTACATGTTTTTTGGAAGGTAAATGTGCACTCACACGTTTTTTGGAAGGTAAACGTGCACTGTTCTTGGTCAAACCGACACTGCGTTTAATTTCTAAACAGAGAGAAAGAATTAATGGAATGGAATGGAATAGAGACGAGGCTATATGGATCATTGTATAATGGGCCGCCTATGAATATTTCTATATGCCTTGCTACGCTCTGGCTTGAAACCACGCTGTTTAGACTTAGCCCAGTTTCTAAAAAGAAAATGGGAAATTTTTTAATTTTTAAACTTGTAATATATAAGCATCGACTTTTTAATGTTATTAACCATAGACTCTCATAAATGTTATGTATAAGAAATTGAAACAGACTATATACCAAATCGTGATTCATCAGCTTATTGTTATTGGTTTGAAGCTAATTTGATCATTGAATTGAATACATTTCACCTATAAAACACATGCATGGTCCCAGGGGAAGAAGATGGGGATCGGAAATGAAACGTTGTTTCACACAAGAGATATACTTGACTACTTATATGTATGCTTCAAAGAAATATATGATATTTATAGAGACGAAGGTGGACTATACTTTTTATATTTTTAAAAATTAATATTTTTTATTAAATCTATATCACTTAACACTTTTAATTAAAAATACGTTACTAAAGATAATACCATAATTTTAAAATTACTAAACATTTTCGCACGAAGGTGAGGGCCGAGGGGGGATGTTCGTGCCTTTACCTTAGAAAGACGCCCACGTGGTTCTTCTGATATCCTTCAGTTTGACCATATATCAACTCATTCAAATATCCGACGTGGACAACCTCGTGAGATGAAATTGATCACCGTTCAGATGGAGATCACGTGTGAGGGAGGATGTTGACGTCATCGCCGTGCCCATTCCACTCTGTCAGATTATCACCTGGATTTCTCGTGCATCCTCATTCCTCTGTCACACTACTCATAAACACCAACCCACGAAACTCCATCCACTTCCTCTCATCTCACGCCAATTACAATTTACAACACCACCTCTTTTACACCCAAATCCACTGCATCCACCCATTTGTCGTCTTCAACTTTTTCAGCCTCGGAAAACCACACCACCCACTCTCCCATTTCCACCGTACAGGTGTCCCCAACAGTGGGAGCACAGAATTTTCGTGCATCCACACACCTATCCTCTTGTCTCTCTACATTTAATTCCTCTGTCAAACCATGCGCCTGTAATTTTTTTGGCAAATTTCCAAATCGCCTAAAAAATAAGCAACTTGGCCTAGGTTTTTCCCCCCGTATTGTAGCATCCATTAAGCTCTTGAAATCTGTAAAATCCCGTACGTACACAATTCAAACTCGCGGAGAAATAAAGAGTGAGAGATGTTAGAAACTAATTTTCCTCCAAATTAGGAAAATTAAGCTGAACAAATTGGAATTCCTGGTCATAGTTTTGATTAATATATAATTAATGCAAAGGGAAGTACAAACTAAAAGGCTAAAGCTGAGAGCAAAAATAATCAGTGATGCACAGCACATAATCCAGATATATTAATTAATTAATTAATCAGCTATGCTAAATAGATAGTACTATAATATTATGTTATACATCTCCGTAACCGGGAACATTTGGAGGAGGAAGAGCTTGGTAATTAGGTTTTACGAGAGGAAGATAAGAGGGGACAGTCCCACTAGACATTGCCGCAGCTCGTTCAAGGGACTGAACCTGGGTCTTGAGAAATTTGACGTAGTGAATGGCTTCATCTAACATGGAGGCCGTGTCCATCTTAGTCCCTCCCGGCACCAGTCTCTGCAGTATCCTTATTCTCTCACTTATTCTTTCTCTCCGATGCCGCGCCGCTACGCTCTGAGGATCCTTTGAAATCTTCACGTTCCTCCGCTTTGGTGGCTTCACTGAATCGGGGTCTATGTGTATTGGCTGCATGGCGGCTATCCTGAATATCATCTCCCTCATGGCTGCCATTGAACTCCCTTTGTCTGATGCTGTACCTGTATCATAAGACTTTCCACCAGATAATTCCTCCTTGCCCAAATTCGATAACCAAGGTGATGGGGTTTCATCTTGAACCATAGTGAAAGATATTGTATTTGTAGTAGATGGTAAGGTTGAGAACGAGGCCGACGAAGCCATAGGAGGGTTGTCAATAAAATGTGGCGGCATAGTACCGTGTATGCCGATGCCAGAGAGCTCCGGCGGTGGCAAGTCACTGTGAGCTCCACAGAATTCAGGTAGTTGCATCATCATCTCCATCTGATCCTCCTCCGACGAGGATGACTTTAACTGGTTTATGCAGTCCATTTATATATATGAGTATGGTTAATTTACTCTCCCAACTGAAAGGAAAATTTGAGGTGGAGAGGCAGTTAGGAGAAGAGAGGTGAAGTTAAAATCTGAGAAACAAAGTAAAATTAAGGATGGAGAATTATTTAAAGGGAAGCTGAAAAAACTGAGAAAATTAGCAGATGGATAGAGCAGTGGAGTAGGAGTTGCAGCAGAATGTGCAGTGTGAACTGTGAAGGCTTTAGACTGCTGAGAAAGAAGGAACAATAATACCGAAAATCAATAAAATAGTAAGATATCGTCGGGAAAAGACTAGCAAAGTATCAATATCTTAAGGGTGATGATCACTACTTTATGTATACCTCTCGTATACATAGATATATATAACAAGTGGTTCAAGAACAAATATTTATTATTGTTATTATTAGGGATGAAGCTTTTTTTTTTATTATTCTTTCACATTTCTCTACGTAAAGCTGTCCAGCTTTAACTTTCCTTGTTTGTATTTTATATTTCTTGATTAGGAAAGAATATGCTTTGAAAATTAGAAAGGAAAACAAACGGTTGAATGATAATTATACTATGTCAAAGGGCGTTAGGCAGGATGTTAATTATAGGCCATTGAACTTGAAAACCAAATCTTTGTTGATAAGATTATATATCAACAATAAGATCTATTTGTCTAAGAATATTATCTTTAATTGAGTAAAGCAATCTCATACGATATATATAGTAATAAGCCATGAGATGATTAATAAATTTCACGTAATTAGAAAGATATGTGAGTCTGGGAAAAGGGAGGGAAAATTACTTCACAATTTGCATAGTTCACACTGGGAAAATTAAAGGATATTAATAAGAAGGATTTAATTATAATAATTTGGATGATTATAGGTAAGAGGATGAACCAATTGAAGGGTTTGGATGCACCGGGAAAAAAAAATTAAAGTTGCAAGGTTGATTTTAGAAAATAAAGTGTACATGGTGAATCACAATAAAGAAAAATAATTTATAGATATTTTTTTGTTTAAATAATAATTTTTTATTTATAATTACTCATTGAGTTCCGCTGGATCTTAAAAAAGTGATATGCAAATGTAGTGAGGTAATAGATAGAGAAATTAAAGTTTCTTTCACAGAACTAATTCTCATAGAGCAACAATAGTTAGTTCAGTTAGTATTTAGTAACAATTAAAAAATTCTACTTAAAAAATTTTATATTCGATTCTAGCTGCTAGTAGACAATATGTAAGAGACAATATGTAAGTATTACTATAAATCTTTCCTTGGGCTAGAGACATGTCTTGGACTTAAAATGAGATAACATTCGATTTCCTTAAACTTTTTTATGAGATAAGTGATAGCAATTAATTAAAAAAATTTTGGCTTAATTATATTTTTGTTTTTCTAGTTTATTAAAATTATAATTTTGATCCCCTATAATTTCATTATAAACAAAATGATCATCATAATTTCATTAAAATTGTAGTAAAGTTGTTGTTTTGGTCATATTAATTTCATCTTAAGAGATTCAAACTGTAACTTTAATGAAAATAAAATGATCATATTATTCAAGATAAAGTTAAAAAGATTAAAACTGTGATTTTAATAAATTAAAAGTCAAAATACAATTAAGCCAAAAAAATTGTTATAAACTTTGAAAGAATTATTTTGATAAAAGGAACATTTTTTACTAAAAAACGTTTTATGGGATGCATGAATAGTTTCCCTGGAAGTGTGAGAGTGGAATGTTAGGGTTAAAATTCAGCTTGGTCTTGTATGGCGGTGGGGGATTGAGTTTCATTTGTATGATCCCTGATGTGCCGCAGCAACAGGCGGAAGAAGTCTCCTTTGATTGAAGACGGAACGCTTTTCGAGATGGATCAGGTTATGATGCAACCTGCTGCATTTCATGTGCCGGAGTTGTTAACCAACTTACCCTGCGCCAACACCCAACCACCAATAGGCAATAGGCAATAGGAGAGAATGCCACCCCTCCTCAGATCAGATGTCCCTCAATTTCATACCATCATTATTAATTAATTAATTAATATATCTCTGTTTCTTTTCAAATCAAACAGTGTTCCATATATTAGAAGCTCAAAGTATAATTGAAAGATTAGAAATGCAAATGCAGTTAAAATCCGAAAATAATCCAAATTCGCATGTTGAACTTGTATGTATAGAAGTGTGGAGCCCGCATGGCACATAATAATGGGACTTAGACGTTGATGATTGTCGGAAAGTATGTTATGATTGGCCTGGCAGTAGCACATTCTGTTTTATCCTCAATATAATCACAGATTAATTATGAGGAAAACAAGTTTATTATTATAAACTTTGAGTTTGATTAGACGGAACAACACGTATTGTTGGAGTCCGATCGAGAGTTTTTCTGAAACCTTAAATCTCCGCCATCCTCACAAGTTTGATAGGCTGAAGAATCCAAAAAGGAGAGATTTTGTAGTTGGTGCCTGGCGGCAGTGGTGGGCTATTTTTTAGTTTGCATTATCTCATGCACCTTATCTTCTCTCCCCCACATACATGATACATTCCGTTTGCTTTTACAGAATATTATATACTATTCCCTCTCGGGAAACGCAAGCAGAATCTAAGCTTTTATTTAATAACGAAGAAAAACTAATGATGATATGGTTACAATCTGTAATGGTCCCAGCTCTGCAACTGCCTGCGTTTAGATTCTAAGTGCATAAATTTCCTCACTCTGATCATTTCCTGGTTTCCCAATTGTCCAAGAATCTAACCACTTGTTTGGATTCAACATTCTATTACTTCATTTTCACGTACAGTACTTGTTTCCTAAGAAGGGAGTTTGGTGGATCAGCTGCGTGGTGTTTTGCGTCATAATGTCGGGCTGATCTCACCTCTTCTAGCTACCTCGAATAACTCCACCTTTTTCATCTTCTTGCTTTGGGTCTTCAGATTTACTGGGATTCAAAAACAATAGAAATCGGCCACAACATAGAAGCCCGCTCTGGGAACTCTGATCTGTTCGCACAGCACATTAAAAGAGGCCCAATAGACTATCCACACTCTTATTGGCCCATATGGATATCAGGTATGGGAAAGCAAAAGGGCAGGCCCACCGAGCAGGTATGGGAGCAAAACAAAGACAAATAAAAGTGTTTCTGACAAAAAAAAATTAAACTAGTGTTATGTTTAACATTTTACAAAGTCATTATTCTAATATATGCGCATGAGAAATTTAGGTAATTTATAAGAAAATAAGTTTAATTTTTTATAAAGAATATATTTTATATTGTTTATTTAGTAGTATAAGAAATATTAATATTTGTATTAACATAATTAATTGATATACGTGATAGTCACATGAAAAAAAATCAAATATACATAACTATATACTAATATATATGTATTTGAAATAAGTTTCATCAATATACTAATTTTATAAAATTTTTATATTACATTTAAATTATATTCTCACATGTTCAAATATTTTAATTAATTAATAAAAATATCTATCATTCACTCATACTCTCTTAAGAAGTTAATAGATGATAAATTTTTTCATAAAATTAAAAAGTTATACATATTTTATAATTATTTATGAAAAAATTAAAAAAAGTAAGTAATTTATATAATATTAATTAATTTTTATTTTTAATTGATAATAAAATACATAAAAAGTGTAAATTAATATGTACTGTAGACACTAGTGACGTCTATTACTTGTCTAAACTATTGATTTCAGGAAAGCGAAAAATAAGTTTGAAAAGGAAGAATTAATAAAGTGAACTGAGAAAGAGAAAAAGAAGTATAGCGGAAGTTAACGTGTAATTACAGTTTACTTTTTGAATGTTTACCTTTTGTCTTTGTCTAATGCTCTGAAAAGCCCTTTAAGTGGTCCGATACGGCTGTTCAGCATTTGGCAAAACCCAAAGGCACCTCCTCCGCCTAATTCCTAAAGCCACTTTTCCCTTCTCTCGCGGACATTCACATTCCTAATCCTGGCTACCTCCTACACGTGCAATACTTATCACGTGCCACTCCCTCCCGAAAAGACAAAACGCCAAGCAAGACAGGGACAGGGTTGTCAAAACTCAAAACTAGTGCTACGCTTTTTTTTTTTTTTTTTTTGCTCCTATAACCTTTTGAGTCGTATCAGACGAAATTATATTATTGCATTGCACGACAAATATATTCCAGCTTTATATTATTTTTATTTTTTATCTTTGCTGTTAACTTTATCTTTATTCATCTCTCTCTCTCTCTCTAGAAACCCAAAATAGACATGTTTCTTAACTTACTTTCTCCCACACAGTTCCTCTGTTTGAGATTTTAACAACGGAAGGGCTCAAGAAAAGCAAAAACCTCTGAAAACGCTTAGTCAAACTTTTAAGTGACACCTATAGGGAAGTAGGACGACGCGACAAGAACAAAAAACACTTTAAACAGAAGAGTTTCTGGGGGAAAAAAAAATATATATATATATATATATTGTGATAGTTATGGTTAATCTGCCGGTCAAGCCACTCTGTTCTTTCTCAGTGCTCCTGTGGAAGAAGCAAAAGATAGGAAATAGAAGACTCGAGAGGGGAAAAAGAGTATGGAATCAAAAGAGAGTTGTAAAAACGCCAATCAGATGACTACTTAAAGTGGGAAAAGGCAAAGGTTTATAGTTCTCAGAACAAGTATAGAAGCCTTGGTAGATACATTTCAAACGACATTTTTAAGTCAGTTTCCCCAATATTTCGCTATCATTGAATAATTCACACCCTTGGCTTTTTTTTCTTTTCTAATCTTAACCACGTATTTTGAATATTACATCTCTATCTGTAGTTGTCCTTTTGTTTTTACGGGAGGAAGGGGCTTTAACTCTCGATGAAACGGTATGATAACTTTCTTTTTTCATAAATTTTAGTATACTATTTATTTTTCAAAAATAATGATATTATCATTATTAAATAATAACTAACAATAATAAGCACAATCATAATACTAATGGAATTTTTCATGGACGAATATATGTTATTTGCTGTCAGCTCGATCCATGGATCTTTCGCAAAATCACTCGTCTTTTCATCGGTTCTTGAATTGAGAGCAAGGTATTTTGTGTTCCTATTGCTCGTACATTTTGAACCATTAATGAGGATTGGTAGAGAAAGCCCTAGAGAAAATTGTCTTTGAGCCAGCCTGTTACATTCTCAATTCTCAACTTTTTACCCAATAAAACGTAAGGAACCCCTTTCTCATTAACTCTCTCTTTCTCTCGCTCGCATTAATGTAACGGGAACATGCAGAGATCAAAATCAGAAAAAAAAGAAGAAGAAAAAATCCCATAATCGAGAGCGATAAATTGCACCAATAAAAAGAAAGAAAACTCAAATAGAAGGAGGAGTTTAACATTAAAGGTTTGCTTTGATTTGATATTCACTCTAACCAAAACCTACCTGCATCAATGGATGATGGGTGGGGAACAAAGATAATATCGGCACCAAGTTATATGTACACAGAATCACAAAACAGTCACAGCCACGCATGCATACACACAAGTTTCCATCAATATCGTTTGCCTTCTCCCAGACTCAAGATTTAGGGGGAAGAAAAGATAGGCAAAAAAAAAATCAGAGGCAAATAGAAGAAAGTAGCTGAGGATTTGGAGGAACTAACAAGCCGAAGGAGGCATGAGATTCAAGCCCAAGTCATCTTTTTCCAACACCAATCGAGCCTTGTTCATCTCCGAATTAGTAGGATTAGAATCATAATCAGGGTGCACCCTTTTCTTTGATTGAAGCGACACACCAAAAAGCTTGGTCTTGCAGCGGTTGCTGTTGGGCTCCTCGACAATCGTTATGAAGCTTTTGGATGTGTTAGTTGGAGAGCTCACAACATGAGCTTGAGGGGTTTGCTTAGGGTTAGTCGAATAATACCCCAGAAGCTGGTTCATTGGCCTTTGCACCACTGAAACATTGGTAGCTGATGCTTGTGGTGTATTGGATAGCAGCAAACAAGAAGGGTAAGAATTGCTTGGAGCCACAGGCTTGACATGGTTCTGAACGAAGTAGATAATGTCGTTATAGAGCTTTTTCATGTGTGCGAGCTCAGACATGAGCATGTTGTTGCTTCGCCTGAGTCTTTCATTGTCCTCAGACAGCGCAGTGACTGAACTGTTGTAGTTAGCTCCGGTAATGACTGAAGAAAGAGCGGTGCCTCCTCTTGGAGAAGTGAGTGGCGGTGAGTCACACCAATTGGCTTGCTCGTCGGAGTCATTGGATGGAGAGACGCTGATTCTGCTGGGGAAGGGAAAGAAAGTAGGGACGTTGCCTGCCAGTGGAGAATGAGGATGATTGATGGCTACCTGCTGAGGCTGAGCCGTCTTTCTTCTATGGATCTCGCACAGCAAGTGTTTCTCTCCCTTCTTGAAGAATTCATTTGCGAACTCCCATCTGTCAGGCACAATCTTTCTAAAACCCTAGTTTATTTGGAAGCACCCAGTTAGAACAGTGAAAAAGATACAAGCTTGAAGAATGTAAAGTGAAATTTGAGATGAAAGAAGAGAGCAGAGGGTGTATGTACATAGGTGTTTAGCTGGCGAACGAAGCTGGAAAAGTTGTTGTGCTTGAAGTAGTTGGGAAGGAGATCTCTAGCGAACTCAGGTGGACGCCAAACGACGAAGGTGCTGTCGTCTTCGCCCCAAGACACTATGTGATCAGTGGTGGGATCATCCACCAGTTGGTATGTCTTGGTGAGAAAAGGTGCGGGTACCGATTTGTGTGAGTCTAAAGAAAGTAAAATGCTCTCACAATTGTCCAGCAGGAGAGCCATATTCGGAGATTCAGCTAGCCACAGAGAGAAGAGGGTACAAGATCGGTGAGGAAGAGTGTGTTTAGGGGACGGGCTAAGTGGAGCTGGATAAAAATGTTCAGGTGAGGAGAGAGGAATGCAACTAGTAATGTGTAATGCGGTAATTTGGCTATGTCTGTGTTTTGATTTGATGTATTTATTTTGGTTGTTTAGGGTGGAAGGACGAATTGTCTGGTAGGGGTATTATATTTTTGTTTCCCTCCTCGGTTATGCAGTAACTAGTGGGAGCGGGAATATGTGTCTGTCTGTCTAGGACTGTGAAATAAGGGCCTTTCAATACAAACCCGTGACTCTCTCTCTCTCTCTCTCTCTCCGTGTGTGTGTGTGTGATACGGAGAGGGTTCTGACATTGATCCCGCGCACACCCGCTTAAAATCACGCACAGGATGAAGAAGACCAGCGCTTGCGAATTTACCATTGCAACCTCCCTCCCAACCCTTTCTTCTCTTTTTATTCTATTAGCAGCAATTAGTCAAACTCTTCGGTGGCTACAGTCTTATTCCGTAATCATTTTTGTCATGCATTGAATTACATTACATTTTTTTTATATGATATGACATTACATTTAACTGTGGTGGGGAGATTCAGAAGCTTTGGATAATAATAAGGCATTAAGGATGTTTCCAAAGGTAAAGGAAACCTCGTTAAGGGGGTATTCGGCGAAACAAACAGGTTTATTGGGTATTGTCACTTTTCTTCTGTACAAAAATAATGTATATTAGAACAAAAATAGGAAGAAGTGTGGTTTCCCTTCACGTCAAACGAGTGTCTTCTTTTCAGTTTGTAGCTTTCCATTTGTTGTTTAATGTCACCAACCAAACACAGTCTCCAATTTCGAATCCCTATCATTTTTCTGCTACACCTCTCTCTAGGAGTATAAGGTAAAGCACACATCGAACCACGTGATGGAAATTAAAGACTGTTCTTGGTGACGACATTTCTTCCTTCCGTTGCTTCTCTTCTATTTGCTTCTCTCTCTCTCTCTCTGTACCTTTTCTTCTCTTCTTCTGCCTTTTTATTCTTATTGGCATGTACACATTTCAAACTTCAATATCATATGAGCGTAGCAGCCCTAGCTAGCGCTGTTTAGCTTTCCTTTACTTTTCCATTGAGCCTCCAACTATGGCTCTTCCACGGCTCGGCTCCCTTCTGCTGACGTGCCATGTCAGGTGATTGAATTATTTACCCCAAAAGATTGATCCCAAAAGTTCCCATGAATATCTGGCATATTTTTTACAGCTTTTTCACCTCCATTTGTATAACGAGCCCCCAAACAAAATATTTCTTTTACTTATCTATTTTCTGATTTTCTTCCTTCTCCATCCTTTAATTAGCATGCATCAAACTTAATTAATTTTCAGGCATATTAATTTAATTCTTAGCATAAAAAAACGGGATTCTTGCGTGATGAGCAGTTGGTGGCGGTTATTGGAGGCATTTCCACTGTGATTCAAGTACAAATTTTCTAAATGCATGATGCTTCAAACGACCGTTTAATTTGGCGTTTTATCTCCACGATACGCAGAGTATAACCGCTGAAAATAAAGGAGAAAGTAAAAGACCCTATGCCGGCCAGTGCTCATATTTGGCCGTGAATGGCTGCTATCCTGTGTAAAACTCATGGTTGTATGGCATATTCCTTCAAAATCTCAATATAATTTCTTTAGCTAACACTCTTTATTTCTTTGCAATTTTTTGGGACTGAGTGTCATCTTAGTAAATTTTGAGAAAGATAAATATAATTGAAAACCATAGTAATTAGTGGCCAGTGAAATGGCTAGTATATTCATTTTGTGATAATAAGTGAAAGTAAAAGAGTAGGGTCACAGAAGCAGATAGAGGGCCAAAGCAAGACAATAGGAAAATGATGACTAATTATTTCAGACAGATACCACAAGTGATTATTTTGATAATGTGTATGATTCTCCTTATTGGAAAAGCAATGCTAAACTGTCCCAGTTCCCCACCCATATAATTATTTCTCACTTTACAATTTTCTTTGCTTTTCTCGTATTCAATGCGAATATAATTAAATCCTATAAATAACAATATCTCATAAGTTTTTCAAAACCCAAGTTCAGCTTACCAGAGAAGCCACAACTTTCTGATCCAAAAGAAGATGTAGAAACATTTTAAAGAAAGTTAGAAAGACTTGGGGCCTAGGTTGGGGTGGGTCATATATGTTTTACTCATTACTGCCCAGCTTGCACTAACCCAGCACATAGTGCTTAATTAGTATTTGTCTGTATAGTCAATTATACTTTAAGAATAATAAGCATTGACTAATGCATCAGAACTACACATTTGACTATTAATTGTTCACTTGGATGATTAAAGTTTCAATGCGGAATCACACAAAAATGGGAAAAAAAGTTGTGAAGGCAAATAAAACATAATCTCATGAAGAAATATATACTGTTCGTTCGCTAAAACATTTTCGGGGCAAAGGGGCAAAAACATAATCTTATATGATTATTAATTTTTATACTAGTACTGATATCACTTGATTCTTCTTTTTATATATATATATATATATATATATATATATATATATATAACTGAAGAATGAAGTTAATCACAGGTCATTTTTCTTATTATGATTTTTCACATTATGAAAAAATTCCTCAAGTTCTAATATCACGAAAGCATATCAATTAATAAAAAGGGTTACTTTTTTTTTTTAATATAAACGTTTGAAATTGTGACAATTTACCAGCACTAATGTTCCTCTTAGAATATTAAAATTTTGGTTAAAACTAATATTGCTGATCGTTAGCTAGGTTAAAAAGAAAATAATTAATAGTATGACACATATATATTCGTAAAATGTGAAAAAAAAAAGGGGTTGGAAACTCGGACATCAAAAGAGTATATGTTATTCGAAAACTAGTTTTTACCTTTAAGGAGAAATATGAAAAAAAAGGGTGAGAAAGTCGAAACACAGAAAAATGAAGCAGCAGCTAGAGGCAGGAATACTGGCAGCTTCAAGTCCCGATATTCAACTAAAATGGGGAATGGATGGGTTTTTTCCCTAGCTTAGTCTAGTTTGTAGTGTGATCTGTGAAAAAGAAGAGGAACGGACCAAACTGATAAGCATGTTGTAACTTGTAAAACAATCTTGCCGTTGTATATCTTTCTTTTTTGCTTCTTCTCTTCCTAACTTTTTCGTAATTCCCCAATACCCAGTTCACACTTCCTGATCCTTTTGCTGTACTGATCATCTGTTGAACCATTGCAGCGGCTGACATGGACACAGTACGTAGTCCTTTTTATTTTGATGTATCTTGTGAGTATTTCCACTCTCGTGATTCTTGTTTTGTTTTGTTTCTATCAGATGAGAACATACATTTATTACCACCACCATATTCCCCTGTTCATGTTACATGCATATTTATGGGAATTTTGGTGTTTTTGATCTCATGTTGCTTTCTATTCCTTCTCTCTCTTGTCCAAACATCAATTTTGAACCTCTGATATTTGTAACAGGAAAAGGATATTTAGGAATTTCACAGATATGAAACTGAAGAAAGTTTTCCTATCTGTCCAATATTTTCAAGATTCAAACTTGGTCATAAATTGTTGTTCCAGAAATTTTGGTTCTTTGATTGGCTTGACCAGAGTTAGACCTAATTATGTGATTATAAACGGATGGAAAAGCTGAGATTAGGTGGGTCCATCAGGTATAGAGTGGGATCCTCATTTGTTTTTGGTGATTAGTAAGAGAAGCTAGCGTTTGCAAAGGAAGTAGGTAATTTTGCGAATGATGATCCACAGTTTTTGGATTTATTTTTTCTTTTATTTTCTTCTGATTCTGGTAATTAGAAAGATAATTGTTTGAAAGAAATATGAGAGACCCCACAAGAGCAAGGAAATCTAGAAAACAAAGGCTGATTTCCCTCACAAGTTGTCAGCAACTGAGACAGATCCTACCGAGCCCACCACCATCACTACCAAAATTCACCCATCAAAAACTCTTTCCTCTCTCTCTCTCTCTCTCTACACGTTGAACTGAAGAGCCAAGAAGATTCTATTCTAATTTCTAAAACGCAGTGAAAGTGAAACAACCCCACCTCCTATCACATGACCACCGCCGGTACCTTTCATATAAAATCATATTTGTTATTATTGGACAAAACTCGAATGGGATCATTTTAAAGCACAGACTGAATACGGATAAAATTAAAAACCCTATTCGCTGCTCACCAACGTTATCACAGGTAGCCTACCCGACAGGGATATGTTAATGCCTTTTTTATTATTTGTTAATTTTAATCCTTCTAAAGCGAAAGAATCAATTTCTCCATTCTACACGACAAAGCTATTCTACTAATTAAGGTTATTTCTTCTGTCTGTTTCCCCGACCCCTCTTCACCTTTCATAAAAACAACATTACTAATATGCATAATAAAATTACAGAGAGGAAGGAGAAGACAGAGTCATAGAACACTTAGTTAATTGCAGGAGTACAGCACGAGATGTTGAGTCAAACCAGTTCAGGAGCCACAGGTTCTATTTTTGCCTACATTAATTAATCTGAGGGTCACGAGGGACTATGGATCCCACGAGGAAATGGCACTCTGATAATAAAGGACCGGACAAGATGCCCGTTTGTCTTTCTAGTGCACTTTTATAATGTACCTCAACCTCAGGCTTTTGTCCTCCTCTCTGTGTATTGGAAATTTGGAATGGGATTGGCATCTCGTCCCTTCTAGATCACATACTTCTCTCCCATCACATTATTACTATATACCCAATATTGAGATTCTTTCACAACTCCTATAAATTTATAGGATAATCAGTGGTTGCAATTGTCTTTTCGTCAATGTTCCCAATAACTGACGTCCGCTTTATAACGTGAAATCAATTATGAATAGGTTTATGTCTATATTATAAACATCTCAAATATTTTTTTTCGTTCATTTAAATGGACTAACATGGAAATATTCTGGTTTCGGAGATGAATCTGAAGTAGAATAACATGGCGCAATCCTCAAAGCTTTGTCATATCATATCATCTGGTTTTCTACTTTCAGAAATTCATTAAAAAGGCGATCAATAGGCTTTAACATATCATTAATTGTTTTTAATTAAAAATTTTTTAACCTGTCAAAGAGTGAAACATTTGTTACAATGACACATTGAAAGACGGTGCCCTCCGTATTGTTTCGTTTTGTTTCTAAACATAAAATTATTTTGAACATCATGATAATCTACATTAATTTTCCTAAATATTTTAGATTACCTTTCTATAAATCAATATTAATATTTTCACGAAAAGTTATAAGAATGTGTCTTAGGTTTTCTGAAGTGAACCGACATTGTGTTTATGACATTGTAATGTAATATTACCGTATTTATAGACAAAACAAAATATTAGTAATAGTTTGTTATACGGTCAAATAACCTAGAAATATTGATATAATTAATACTAGAAACCAAGCAATGATTTACTTTAAGAATTTTTTTTTTTAAAATTCGAGGTTAATCAATTCAGAAAAAATTCATAATATAATATATGTTAATATTGAATGAAATATCTAAATATGAAAAGTAAATAATACAAAAGGTTGGTCGGATGGAAAGTTATATATTAATAAGGCGATAGAATAAAAATACGTACGTACATGGAAGATATAGTGTCCATGCAAAAGTTGAATTGCCCCCAAAAAAGAGGTTCAAAAGAATCTTCCTCTCGAAGAATAATATTTCTATAATCAAAATATTAGACTTGCATGGCATATTGCTTCTTATCAATTAAAAAAGAGAGAGCCGATTTTAACAAACTTTAGAATTGCATTAAAAGGAGAGAACAACGAGAGATCTTTCCTCATCTATCTTTCATTTCCTTTTTTTCTCTTTTTTTCTTACTCTTTTCCTTTCCCTTTAGTTTTTCTTTCTCTCTTTCTTAAAGTCATCCATACGCCTTCTACGTGAAAAAAACAAAAAAGATCCTTTTATTTTACGTGAAATGAGATACTTTCCCTCCTATTACAGAATGAGAATAGAACGGGTAAGTAGTATATTCATATTCTACCATCCAACTCTGGCATCAAAGGTTATCTATCTTTTTATAATTAAAAGAAAAGCATAAAGAAGTGTTAGATATATAATCCATTTGATTTGATGTCGGGCCCAAGAATTACTGCTCCACTAATTAAAAGCATGCTTTTGATGGATGATCATGTAAGCACATTGAAATGCATGCATGGCCGACCTCGCATGTCTAATAGGTGGGACCCAAATCATGTTTTCAGTACAATTAAGAAATAAACACCCATCCTTGACCTAAACATGATTAACCGAATATTGTCAAAAAGACAGAAGCAATTAATGGTGGGGAATTTGGTTTAGAAGTAGAAGAAGCAGAAGGAAGAAGGTAGCTAGGTAGGAGGTAAAGGGGAACATAAAGGCTGTTGGATCACATGCATATCACATTCTTTTTCTCCTTCTCCTCTTCTTTTTATACTGTGGCTGATGAACGTTAAAGAAAAATAAATAAAGGTGATTACTAAACAACAACACAAAAAAAGAATGGTTCCACATCCACATTCCACATTGCACAGTCGAAGGCTGCCTCTACTTCAATTCCTCGTCAATCCAAGTGATTCCGTGAGATGATGAAGCTCCTTTCTGGGTCCCTCCCATCATCATTTCATGCATATAGTATTATAGTTGAAAGACCCACCTTTCTCACGTCCATTACTTTCTAAAGCATTTGCTTAAAGTGGCATTTTTTTTCTCTGATGCCAGCCAATAATGCATGAGTGCAAGTTATCAAAATGGCAGCCTGACCACCTTGTGAAAACTGCTATCTTCTCATCGATTTCTGGTAAAGAAAGAAATAAAATTGATGAATGGTAAATCCGTTGGAATCGAGTTTTATTATTATGCTGTGATCGGAAAATCATTTGCCTTGTTTGATAGATTCGGACTGTCCTGTTTCCCAGAATCATTAGTTATGCTTATTGAATAAATAAAAAGTATATATGTAATTTCCATATAATGATACAAATATAATTGCCAGTTTGCCACCTAATTATCCACTAAACAAGAACGCTTTTGGCGTGAGTCAATCATGTCTGATATAAAGTTGTTTTTGCTAACTGATCTGATGGTGATACAGTCCCTCGATCGACCCCGGAACGGAATTGACGGTTTGTTTAAATTGGTATGTCACTGTTGTAACTTGTAATAGATACTGCGGCAATACGGCTTAAATCTAACGGTGAACTAGGAACATGACTTTATGGGTACTAAGTACTATACCAGCTTACACCCATTTTGTTTTCTTCAAGTAGCTAGCTAGGTACTAATTAGAAATTTCCGACATAAACAGAAGTTTAATTTTGAGGACATGGACAAGGACCGAAGAACACGAAGTTACGGTGAGTTTTCAGTTGTTATCAAGGACCACATACTGTTGCCAAAAGTAGAACCAACACCCTATTGCTTGTTTGGTGTTGGCTTTATTTACAGAAGAATGGTGAAGCCGTTTTCACGTCCCACCAAATTAAAAAGCATGGATACGAACCAAACTTTTCAAGATATATGTAAAAGAACAGATGCGTTCAAGCATGTAAGACAAAGCGTACCTCCAAGTTCATGGTTGTGCCTAGTTTTTGATGTCGGAGACTAGAGATGACTAATGATTTTAGTGTTTCAACTTTCAAAATTATAAGCGAATGCCGAATAACCAAGAGTCCAAAATAAAATAACCAGAGCTATTTGTGGATCTCAAAACTGGTTTTAGAAAAGTGAAGAAGATGGAGGTGCCAGACCAATGTCTGATATAAACATCCCAATTATTCTCGCTCTAGTAAAAAAATTTGGACTAATACTAGCTCTAGCGCTAATTTTTTCTTAATATTTCTTTTGACCTTAATTAATTAATTAATACTCTTTATTATTCACGGTAAAAGGATACGAAGAAAAAAAATTAAAGGGCAAGGATACTTAGGGATGTCAATGGGAGATTCCATGTACGTAGCTCTACGTACTATATATTTATCCATTTTACGTGGGGGGAAGCTTTGCATCAGAGCGCAATATCCATCAAAAGCAGAAGCTGTGGGCATAACTAGCTACATGGTTCCGTTTAAAGAAGGAATAACTTTGACTGCAAAAAAACAGAGATATTGGAGTCGCAACAGGTATTCACTGAGGCTTATCATATCTTTGTAAAAAGAATGCATAGTGATGCAAAGTGGAAGGAAGCAGGCCTAGAGAAGGCTGGCCACATACCCCACAAAGAGAAAGAAGAAAAAAAGAGAGTATAAAAACAGCTTTATGGGGAATAAGGATGAGGTTGCATGATTGAAATTGAACTGAAGTAAAGACTCCCACTCTTAAATTTTACAATAATCTTCTGGTGTGTACATAACACTTAATTTTCTATTTCTAGGATTTTGATCGATGATTCCTTTTAAGAGAGTTAAAGAAGAAAAGGCAAGGGGAGAGGGGGGGGGGGAGAGAGAAAGAGATAGGAAGGTAGAAAAAAGGCAAAGGGTCGACATGAGTGTGACAGGACTTAGATCGGCTGGAGTTTGCGGTGGGAGGTGGTGGAAGTGGACGAAGTGGTGGGAATAATTATAATAACAATAATAGATTGCAAGATAGATAGTTATAATAATGGGCCAAGCATATTCACTTTCCTCTTTGTCATCACTTTCTATAGCATGATTAGAAAAAAGCTCATCAATCTTTTCCACCTCCCTCAAAGAAAAGCATTCTCTCTTCCTTCGTCCTTTCTCTGCCTCTATCTCTCTTTAACATGTTCTTTCTTTAAATAATTATTTAAAAGTATTTGGATATTTTGTTTCAACTCATGGCTTAAATACTCATATAATTTGAGATATAGGCTTTAAGAAAACAAAAATAAAAGAGAATTGAGAGGCTGGCAGAAATTAAAATTGTATATTTTTATTGGTAAAAATTTGTAGTTTCATAGTTTATTATATAGCTCTATATAAACTATAAATATTCTGTTGCAAACCACCCAACTAAGACTTTTCTTTCTTTATTTTGTTTGCATTTGGGTAAACATTATCTATGCAAGTATTTTATTAAACGACATCGAGATTCACGTGCAGAATTGAACTAAATATTTACACATTTGAACTTCATTTGAGTATAAATTTTAAAATTAATATTACAAATTAATTTGAACTTAAATCAAACTCTATTGAGGTATTCAACGAAAGCTCCATCTCAAATCGAACAAAATATATATATTTTTGTTGTTGAGTAAAAGTCGAACAAAATCTTTAAGCTTAAAAATTTCATTCAAATATATAATTTTTTAAGAATTGTATAATTCTAAGATGTATATTAATGAATAAAATAGTATATAATCAAGCTATTTGGCATTTGCTAACGTATCGAGCGAAATCGAACGTGCAGCAATAGCTGGGTTCAAATGTGTCTATCAGTGAGATATTTCTGCAAAGCTTATTGATGTTCAAATTATTTAGACATTGATGAGATAAGTGGTGGTTTGATAATATTACACAAATTTTCTTCCTTGTTTATGATATTATATTGACTTCCCTTATCAGTTATTATGACGACACAATAAAGCAATATTCATGTCATTTTTTTTATTCTTGAAAAAAGGATTCTGTATTATATTATTATGCGAAACTTGAAAATAAGGTAGGTATATTTTTATTTTAAAATTAAAATTAAATAATTTTTTATAAAATTAATCTAAGTAGTATATATATTTATAGAGTTCCTATATATGATTTTCTTTTTGTGCTTTGCTACAAACTGGCTTAAGAGTTTTCTTTTCATGATTCCAGAATTCAACTTTTGTCTTTCACTTGACTGAAATGATGTTGATAGGCCCGCTTCAGTTGGGTTGATGGGCAAATGGGACGGGTTAGTGTTCTCCGAGAGCAACATGACATCAATGAATGGGCTTCCTCAACAATATTGTTTTTGGTCATTTAAAATGGGGTTTCCTCTGATGTAAAAAAGTTGGGCTTGGGCAAGGATCTTGTATTTATAAACTATAATTCTGACCAAAAAATTAAACTATTAACTTCGATCCAAGGCACCTCACCACATGTCCACAGTAATATTCATTACTTGAGATTTTCATTCAAGTCAAACTGCTTAATTTTTTATTTTTATTTTATTTTATTACATTCAGATACAACCACCCCATCCATTTGCATGATTTTATTTAAATAACATTATTTTTTACTTATTTTATTCTCTTCACTCCTTTTTCAAGAATGAATTGTCATTATCTTCCACGTGATACCTTTTGTTTGCAGTTTAGACAAACGAAATCTCCTGGATGTTCATATTTGTCGCAATCACATGATGTCACATGCGAATCTAGACACAAAATGCAGAAACGCCTCCCTTCAAAGATCAATAGTTGGTTACTTTCGAGTTCTAAGTTCAAAACATGCTGTGGAACCTATGGCAAGCGCTATCTTATAATGGTTTGGTTCGTTTCAATGACTCTTTACTTCCATTTCCATCACGAAGGCATCTTAAAAACTGTCTCAGGTACAATGAGACGTGGAGATACAACTCAATAAATAATCAGTGACAAGTAAACGCATAAATTAATATGAAATTAGGGACTTCGCATGTAAAGTATCCAGTTACATATAGACCTCCATGCCAATAAATTTAGAGGATTGACATAGCGGACAAAAACTAAGCTTGCTTTCACAATCTTTACAAAGGCAGAGATGCTTACATGGTAATAAAAGCATGCTCACTTCATTCACTCTGCATGCCTTACAAGTCATCATCTCTTTCAAATCATTGTTCTCTTTGGAGAGCAGGTGAAAATCAATAGAACGGCCATTGCAGCATGAAGCTGTATCATCTACCTCACTGTCACCACATCCTTCTTTGCTATCTCTGCTTTGAACATATACTTGCTGAAGATTATACTTGAGAGCAGCAATCATGTTCTCATTGTGTCTGGCTCGCTGTTGCCAGGCACTTGCCTCAACAGTCAACTGCTCCATTCGATCTTCAAGTTCCATATTCCTCTTATTAATGCTTTCTACCTCAGCTTCTTTCTCATGAAGTTTCTGAAGCACTTTGTCTTCAATGATTGATGTACTCTGAAGTTGTGTTGCCTGAACCTTCTCTAAAATAGTTTGCCGCAATAATTCACCCTATCAGAAAGGAGAAAATTAACTAAAGTTGTCATCTTTAGATTGAATATGGTCTCCTTTGCTTGCACAGATGCTAAATCAAGGTAAAATGTATATGATATACAAGAGCAGCAGGGCAGGCATTCAAAGCAAGTATTAAAAAGAAAGTAGTTGAATAGTTTATTATTCAAAATCCCATGATGCAGAAAAAGGGATGATGATGAAGCTTGATCAGATTTCTTTGAGGATGGATGCAATAATACATATATAATTGTTATTATCCCACAACCTAAACGGGAAGAAGTTAACTCCAATAAGCATTTCTTATCAGTGCAAACATTTCATTCACCTTCTATGGAAACATATATTGACTGATCATATCATTGCTAGCCCGATGCCAGAAAGAGATAAGGAAAGGGCACAAGACTTTCCAGCACCTGACCCAGAATCTTACATACGCATGCTACTTCAATTTCACAGCACCCCATCATCAGGACATTCGCCAACCTTTTGTACTAGGATTAAAGAAAAAAAAATGAAACAAGAGGAACCCCTTCTTACTCCTTTTCTTCCATTCAATTTCATCCATCTATATACCAGACTACCAGTTCATTTGAATAATTTGATCACTACATAACTAAAATTTATTATACAATTTCAGCAAGCAGATATCCATGCATTTCACAGAATTAAAAGATCCCATGTCATCCAGGTGATATCCTGATGCATAACTTCATAAACATTCGCTTAAATATCTTTCACATGTAAAACCAGTTTTATTGTCATGAACTCTCTATCTTTTGATAAGTAGCATCATTAACAGTGAATATCAACACCATTATTTAACAAAATTAAACACCGGGTACAGTGATAAATTTATTTCGAAAGGGAAGCATAAAAACTCAACATGCCTTTTTTCACATTTCTCTTTTTTGATTTCTTTTAAGTTATATCATGCAATAAAAAAGATAACAGATCCATTTATTGACCAACAATAGAAGATCATATAAAACATGCATAAATGGTATGGTGTGTTCACAGCAGAGTTTATCTCATATGACAGTAAATATAGCTTAAATGAAAATTAGAGTTCTGACCTTAAACAAGTAGCTAAGAATGGATAAACTAAGACAATCATAATCAGCACTAACCTGCACTTTAAGATACCTATGTATCTCGGCATCCTGCTGCTGTAACTCACGCTCCACGTCGTCACCAATGAGTGATAATAAAGCCGAGTCTCCCGTGGAAGCCATGCGGGTATTGTCGAGTGACAAACCCAATCCAGTGGAGACTGATCGGGGTTGCAAGAAATCTATGGAAGATATCTGAGAATTGTTCTCCAGAAAATCCTGTTCTTTTAGTCTCTTCCTCTCGGTTTCTAAACCGTAATTCCATTGCAAATCAGCTCCACCATCACTGCCGTCAGCAGGAGGGACTGGACCAGGCGCAAACCCAACAACATGAACTAGAAAAATAGCAAAACTGAATAAATCGAGGGATTGATTTGATATACCAACGGGACAGGACAGTATAAAATGACTAGAGAATGTTGAGAAACAATTTAAACTCATAAGTTTAATTATTGAAATATAAAAGGAACAATTTAAACTCAAGTTGGCCAATTAGTGCCAAGAAACCTAGCTTAGTTCATTTCCTTCAATTTTAAGGG
The DNA here is from genome assembly GCA_034509205.1 of Ceratonia siliqua. Lineage (NCBI taxonomy): Eukaryota > Viridiplantae > Streptophyta > Magnoliopsida > Fabales > Fabaceae > Ceratonia > Ceratonia siliqua. The sequence goes on from JASKGM010000008.1 coordinate 1,615,732, forward strand.
TACTAAAGAGATGTGTTGTTCCTGAAATTTCCTAGCTCACAAAAGAAACATACAAAACAAAATATACGCACAAAAGGGGAAAGGGAAGAGAAGCTAAAGATGAAGATTCTACATACAGGGAGGAATGTACGGAGGATGCTGGGACTGATCTTGTAAATTAGAGGGGTTATAGAAGGCAACCGGCTGCGACATCTGACCATCGATTGCTTGTAAATTTCTGCAAGAAAAGTAAGAGGAACAAAGAAAAGGATGAATTACCAGATTACTTGCAAAAAGAGATGTTAGGTAAAATGAAAGGCAGAAAGAAAGATAATTGTTAGGGATTTTAGCAATTTTCAAATAATATTGGACACCGTTTACCTGAAAGATTTCGATTGTGGTTGTTGTGGTTGGGGTTGGTAGTGCTGCTGGAAGTGGTGCTGAGGGAGAGCCATGGTTGTACAGAGTCAGAGAGAAGAGAGGTTCTGTCGTATAGAAATGGCGAGGGGGCCGATGGAGAAAATTCTCTGTAATTTCTAGTTGCCGTTTCCCATTTTTGTATTTATCCAAATGTACAAAAAAGTCTCACCTGGATTAGCCCAAAACTGAGATTGGATCTATTGGGCATGGATCCGAGCGGGCCAAAAGATTTTTTGGAATATGCCCAAAACAAGAGGAGAGATAAGGTTGAGCCTTCGAAACAAACAGAACAAAAAAAAAAAGATTTGGGCATAAAAAGAATTTTTAAGTTTTTTATGATTTTTTCACAGAATATTAATATTATAAAAAAATAATGTTACATTTATTGAGGCTTTTGACGCAATTGTGAATTTGTGACCACCTCATGTTACAATTGAGATTTTATAAATTTTAATATTTTAAAAATTAAATTGATTATTAAACTAATAAAAATAGTAGGTTACGGATTAACGATTTAATTATGGTTGAATAGAATTTGAATTAAATAATATTTTTTTAATTTATATATTTTATATATAGTATAATATATTATACATAATAATTATTAATTAAATAAACAAATAAATAAAATAAAAACATAAATTATTAATAAACATTAATATATTTAAAATATTATTAAATAATTATATTACAACTAAAATAAATTAAAATTTTTATAATATAATAATCAATAGTCAATATAAATTACAATAAGGTTGTATAATGTAATTTATTAGATTTATTAAAGAAAAAAAAGAGAAAATTCTTATACAAGAAATGAACATTTAGAAAGTCTTGAGTTTAAATATAAAAATTAATCTATTTAATAAATGATAACTATTTAAATAATAGTATCGTACTTTTTATATCTTATTGGTTAAAAATATTGATAGAAATTCATTCAACAATTATAATATTTTCTTATAATATTTTAATATTTTATCTAATTAAAAATTTTGTATTGAAATTCATTCAATAATTATAAGTGTTATATAAAGATATGAAAATCAAGTGAGCCTTACTTAATTATATATATTAACAAAAACAAAAAAAATAAGTTAGCCCTTGAAAATATATTATTATGGATTTAAAAATCTGATCTTCTTCCTTCGAAAATATATAGTTTTAAGCTCCATAATCTGATCTGGTTCCTTTAAAAATGAATGTGCTGTTCTTGACTTTGTCAACATATTTTTTTAGCCTTACGATATTGTTCTCGTGATTGAGATACAAGGTTAATAATCAAATAACCTACAACAGCCTCTGCCTTGCCTATGGCTATCAGCCCGAGCTGTGCCTCTTGAGAAAAGTTTTGCCACTCAACTCTCTTCAAACAAAGTAAAGTATATATTTGAGTTGCTTTGTTTTTTCATAAGAAATCGATGTACAATCCTATTTCTTTTATCTGGAGTAATGGATATTTTTGCTATGTTTGTCTCTTTCCTTTGACAGAGGTCTTCTTTGCCCCTTCCGCGTGTATATCATGTCTCTGTAACATTCATTTTCTTTGAAGTTAACAAGAACATATTCATTCCTCATTTTATTCAAGTGCTGTGTAAGTAGCTTTGTTTTAGAGTTCCCATTTTGATCAAACCAGTTAAAAATTGTTGGGTTTCAGCCCCTCCAGTTGCAGATCAGGCATGGTCCACTGCGAGTCTTCCACCACCAGATCCCTGTCTTCTCCTTTTTCTTCTTCTTTGTCAGTTCATTTTTTTTATTTATAAAAAACACCACACAAAAAAAACTTCTGAAAATCAATGAACATAAAATTCACCAATTTTTTTGGTCAGATCTCGATTTTTCACCTGTTTCTTGAACTTTGATTTTTTAAAATGTATCGAACTGATCAGGGATCTAATTTCCAATTAAACTGGTTTGATCGGCTATACTGGTCCGATTTTGAGAACCATGATAAATTCTTAAATTATTTATAATTAGTTGATGCATAAAATTTTTTGATAATTTTGTTTTCATTATCCAAATTATTGTACTTATTGGATCATTTTTCTTGAGATCGAAAGTTAAAAGTTTTTTTTTTGGGTTGCATTTACGAGCTTAAAACTGTACATTACATGGCTGTTTGTTGTTAACAAGAAGTTTGTTTTAAGAATGTATTATAAAATTTTTATTGAATTTTGAAAACGATTGAATGATATTATTGAAACAAGTAAAAATAGTGGATCCCAGATTAAAGTAGGTTAGAAGAAAAGAAGAAGGACTCAGCAACCAGGTGTTAGTAGAATTAAAGTAGGATATCACGTTTTTCTTTTGTGCCTTTAATTTACATAATGTTGGATTCAGTAAACGCATTGGTTGCTTGTTGAGGAAAGAAAAGCAAAGATATTATTTTTAAGGTAATTTTTAAATTATATCTAGATGGATTAGTATATTTGAATATTTATTTTATTTTTTATTTTTAAATTTTAAATAAATTTTCATATTTTTTAAGTATTGTATTTTAATTATTTTTTAACTTTTTTTTGAATTTTTTGAATTCTTTTCTTAAAATAAAAATTTTAAACATAAAAACAAAATAAAAATAAAATATATCAATACATATATAACTAAAACAGCTATTTTTAATTCAACTTCGATCGATCATCTTAGACTTTTATTCCTTCCCTTGCGGCTGCCATCACGCTGCTCTTCCCTTCAATCGAACCCAGTCCCCCTTCTTTCTAGCTTTGATAATCAATTTACGAAGGCTTCATCCAAGATTGTTATTGCAATCTTTATTGATCTTTTATCATATCATTACGAAATCTACAGGAATTTTAGGCTTCCAATTCAGGAAAAAGGAAGTTAGGAATACAACATTCCATATGCATTTGAGTACGATCTAAGTAGGCAGGATAATAATTCGGAGAATCTACTAGCCTGTAATTGCACTATAATTACTTGAACAAATGCAATTACATTATTGGGGATTTGGGATTGAAAAATCACAGCTTACTTTTATATTAAATGGAATTTTTCAAAAAATATAATAAAGACAGATCATGATTGATGGATCACTCACAAGTAAAGTCTATACGGAATACAACCTGTCATTACCCTTCCTCTATGCAATATCGGGGAATCATCAGTTTCACAGCCAAAAAGTCCAGAAACGCGTTCGTCGGGTCCTGCACAAACGCCTTTACAGCTGTATCTCCGTCTCTTTCCTCAACTAAAGCAACCAATGAAGTGAACAATATAATAAAAAATTTCTGGGTTTCAATCGTATGTGCAAGAATTCTTCAGGGATACTGAAGCATTGAGCTTTTTAGGATCCAAAGTTAGGGAACACTCGATCCTCTTGTAAAATTTCGGCTTCACCAATTTCCCAAGAACGTACGCTCTCGATTGAACCACCAAGTTCAATTTCAATGGTACAGGGACTGTAGGCACGCCCGTTGAACTGCTCAGACTCGCACCGCTTCCATACAGAGCAATCTTACTACCCATCACTGCCACACTCACTGATCTTTGACTCCTTCTTGACTGATAAAACTTCTTCATCTGCAATAACCCAGTTCAGTAAATTCGAAAAGATATTAGGATTGTAGCTAAGAGCTTAATATTGAGTTTCGGGCTAATGAATGGGATGAATTTTTGTAGCTTACATCCCCGGAGGCAATTACGATCTGCGAATAAGATAGATCTACCGGTGTTGAGGTAACATGGACCCCAAAAAATGTGCCAGTGTTGCGATATGTGAATTTCACAGTGGAATTCATGGAGATCATGTCGGTAGCCACTCCTGTGGAATCCGAACCAGCCTGAACCCTGACATGATCAAATTTTATGCTCTGCAACATGAAAATGCAAATCAATCAAAAGCTATTATAAAATTTAGAGGAAAAAACTTTTGGAATAGAAGCCAGACCTTCATGGTAATTTTGGGCTTCATAGGCTTACTGGCACCCCATAGAATCAAAGAGAAGACAGAGAAGAGAAGAATGAAGCCAAGAAGAAAGGCGAGAAAATAGCAGCGACGAGAGAGAGTTTTGTGGCGGTCTTCAATCGGAAGAAGACCTTCTTCCTCAATGACATCGGATTCCTTCCAGGGCTTCTGAGCCTTGCGGTGGGGAGGACGGGAGGCGTCGTTGGGGGAGATCTTGCGGGAGGCAGAGAACCTGGTAGAGGAAGATTCGCGAGAGTGGCGACCAAGGGAGGAGTGTGAGTGGGGGGGAGATCCGATGGGGCTGAGGACGGGGGTGGAGTGAAAGGAGGTGGCGGTCTTCTCCCCATCGTGGGAGTCCCTGGAGGGGCTCTGGACGTAGTAAACGGGACGACGTGGAGATCTAGTTGGAGAGGAGGCGTCGAGGCTAGTGACTTCGGAGTCGGTCTTGGCGTGCATTGTGGTATGATCTTAGAAGAAATGCCTTTCAGAAGAAGAAGAAGAAGAAGAAGATCGTAACTGTGTTTGATCGTGACCCTTTACGGACGAGCAGCCGAGCAGAGGAGGCTTGTGCTGACTGCTGGGTAATAAAAATACAAAGTGGATTAGTGCCGTGCCAGTGGGATAAATAACCCAATGGTTGAATAGTGTTGAGAACATTTATCCTTTACTAAAATGCCAAGAAAAGATGAAAAATTAAAACCTGACACATGACATGGCCCATGGGGATGGTGGCCGGGCCAGGGACAAAGGTGCAAATGTGCAATATACTACTAAACTAATCGCCCGACAACTACATTACAGTTGTCACCCAGCACGATTCCACCAATCATTGTACCCTTCTGTAAGTAACACCTATTATTTAATAGTGTCTTCACATTCAATTTACTTTTGTGTTTTTGATAATTAATTTATTTTTAAATAAATAGTTGATTATTTAAAATTTTAGTCAAGCGAGACAGTGTTAAATTTCATTAAATTATTTTGAATTTTAACATTATTTCTTTCTAAATTAAATTCTTGAGTATTGCATAATTAAATTAACAAACCCACTTATAATTCCCTCTTTTTGGGTGGAGGGGTTATAGCCTAATTATTGTTATTTCCATGGACACAATTTCAATTCACAGAAATACGTCGGTGACGGACGACCATAGGAAAGGTTTTAAAAAAAAGTAATCTCATATTAAAATTAATTGACTTAAAATAAAGTATGATTCACACGTTTATTATAAGAGTTGGTTTAACCTGTAAGTAGGTATAGTGTTTAATAATCTGTTTTAATAAAATTGCACAGAATTTTCTTTTAAAATTTTGATAGTAATTAACCAACAAATAATTGGTATATCATTTTAACTTAAAATATTTGTTAGTATTATTATAGATTAACAATATAAATTATTTAATTAATACGTACTCTTATGAGAATAATATTACGATTCTTAAATTGTTGGTTATTTTTGTAAAAACGTTATTCATTAATATAAATTTATTTTTAATTACATTAGTATCAATTATGATGTCTCAATAAATAGATATTTTTTGTATAGATTATCTAGTTGAGAGTAAATGGATTCTTACTCCAAATAATCCAGAAGAAGGCAAGTTCGTTGATATGGGTCCTACTATTGGGCTGATCCAACTAGCTCTACAAATTTGGGGAAAAAACAGGAAGTAATTAAATAATTTTAACTAAAAGGGCCCATCCCAGGTGTTCAGAGAAAATGAACTCTTACTCCAAATACTCCTGAAGGAGGCAAATTCATTGACGTGAGGCTATTGGGATGATCCAGCCAGCTCTACTAGTCGTTTTTTTTTTTTGGAGATAAATGAAAATAATTAACACAATTTTGACCCAAAAAAACCAAACCGGGTTCAAACCGGTGACCTTTTGAACTGCAGTTAAATGCTCTAACACTGAGTGACCCTTTAATTATATACTTTATCATTCCATTTCACATTTCCTTCTTTTTTTTCAGTCAATTTTTCTCACTTTACTTGCTTCTTTATTATCTATTCACAATTTGAAGGTACGTTTGGATTGAAAAAATAAAATAAAAAAGTAAATTGAAGGTTTGATTAGATTTTCTTTTATTTGAGAATTTTTTATAAGTATAGGAGGAGAATGAAATTCTTTATTATCACTTCACTTTTTTTTTTTGCCGCCTTCCATTCCATTCCTCTCCTAACTCCCAAACATTTTACTATTTTTTTTATTAAAATTAAAGTATTAGAGTTTGAAATAACTTCGTTTTTGTCTCTGGATATATGTAACCTTAAAAAGACTGATAAATTTAGTTAAGAAAAAAAAATAGGAAACAAAATGTCACAAAAATAAAGATTAACAAAATTATTATGAAAAACATATTATAGAGACAGCTTAGTGATTTTGATTAGTAATAAATCTACATTTGCATTTTAAAAATATTTGCTAAAAAAATCTAACTACGATAATTTATAACTAATGTTGACAAGGCAAAAAATTACAAACGCAAGCGACAACATTATGGGTGAAGCGCGAATAAAAAAGTTTGAGTTGAGAAAGAGAAAATTTATTCAAGAGCATTCTAAATAATTTAGATTGTGAGAAATTGAAATAAGATTATGGAGAGTATGGATAACGGTACCCCAAGTCCCCAACAGTATACAAAGGGGGGTTTCTGTGTGTGTGGGCTTTAATTGCCGAACCAAGAAGTTCAAGTACAAGTATTAAGCACAAAGCTAAAACTGTGTCCTTAGTGTGGGCTCTGGCAATCCAGCGGAAACCTAGTATCTTTACGGTGTCAGCCTGTTTTATAATATTATTAATTAAACACTCCGGCAATCCACTCGGTTTATAAGAAAGGACTGTTTGATAAGGTGACCTGCAATTTGACGAGTCCTTTCTCGCTCAGGAAATAAGGCTGTTCAGGCTCTGAAGAAGGAGCTTTTTCAATCTTGTCGTATCCAAAAGTCAGTTACTGCGCACATAAAAATAGTTGTTAAGCTCAAAACATGAACAAAATGAAGTACTAATCATAAGAGAGTTACCTTGGATGATGTTGAAGGGTCAAAGTGTCCAACATGAAACTTGACGGATGGTTGAAAACTAGATGAGGTATTTGTCATTGATGATGGTATGATAGCAGGTAGATCTGAGATGCCGCAATGCTTTGGAAGACTAAAATCAGCATTTGCAGATGAGGCAATTCCACTGCCCTCATCAAAATACAACCCAGTCTGAGGCAGTATCACAGGTTGCAATCCTCCTGGTAAACACATTGGATGCAAGCTCAAACCATTTCTCATCATTAACATCTGCACAACCAATCACAAGTGCTAAAGTTAACTATCAGTCTTTGAAGGAATAACATACAATCCATACTCATTGGAACCCGGATGTTCTGGAAGTGGCAATCCCATCTTAAGGCCTTTTTGTCCCTATTAACAGCAATGAATAAATTGTTGTTGTATAATTAAGGACAAATAGTTTTGGGTTTCACCGACAGCATTGTGTCATAGTTAAGGACAAGATAGTGTTAGTTGCGTAATAGAATTCTCAGAGCTACCAGAGTATGACCACCAATGGTGTAAAATAAGTTTGTCTTTTGGTGCATAACTGAAGAAATCCTCCATGCCAAATCATGCTTGAGAATGCAAACAAAACATTTCAGCACTAATGTGTTTTTCTTTTCTATTAATTTAAACTAAGCAATCACTTCACAGTTTGAAAAGTATCAAGATAACAGACTCTCAGTAATTTGTTGTTTGTTCTGCATTCATGGCCTAGCAGCATGATATAAAGTACCAACCAAAATAGGTTTCAAAATTCCCCTGTTCGTCTAAGTTTTGAAGCCTTGATGGCAAATTCGTTCTTTTGATAACATAGCGGGCCCTCTAAACAATGTCTTTCTTTAAAAATAATGAGACCCCAAACAAAATTTGAAGGAGAAAAGAAGAATAAGAAGATAGTCAGCAAGAAGGAATGAATCAAGTTTCTGATTTGGGGGATTGTTCGGTTATATTATTTACCAGTCTATCACCCAATATACACTTATACAAGGGCAACATAACTTGAAAAAAAATAAATGGGAGATATAGAACAAACGGCAATTCATATCATATAAGTTGTCATATATCATAGACAGAAAGAAAACTCACTTGCACTTGAAGCTGAAGCTGCTTCAGATATTCAATGGCCTCGTCTAGCATTGAAGCTTTATCTGTCTAATTAAAAAAAAAAAAATCACAACTTACTCATCCAAAAGATAAGAAAAGTAATCTTTTGTAAGATCAAACTCAAAGGTTGAAAGGTCCATGGAATACCTTGTTAGAATTTGGAATCAAGTTTTGTAAGGCCTTCATTTTTTCGTTAATCTTACTCCTCCTTCTCTACCCATCAATTAAGACTTATCAATAACAACTCTGAAATCGGTAAAATATCTAAGAATTGAACAATTAAAAGCCAACCTTTTCAGACAAATTATGGACCTCCGCAGCTCTGCTCCTCTTTGACAAAGTGCGTGTTGGGAGGGGCTTTGATGGAAACTCTGACACCTCGGCATTCTTCTAAAGCAAAAAGAATCCACCCATAAAAAAGTCACACATTAATAAAATTGAATCTCTGTTTGTTTATTGTGATCTCTGGAGATAAATAAATAGAGAAAAACTTCCAAAATTGCGGCAAATTGCAGTTTTGAATTTGAATAATATTGTAAGACGTCCATATCATTTTTTTAAATCTTGTTTAGCTTGTCACTAGCTGGAGTGGAAGCCCCAAAAGTACTGATGTGAAAAGATCATTTTAAAATTTAAGTTTCAAATTTGATATTTATTTTCGTCTTACCACCAACCCAAAAAAAAATTCAAATAAGCCCAGCAAATCTGGCAACAAGAAAGAGTTTCATCAAAGACGGACACAACTACCTCGACGGGACAAATGAAATCACCGGGATCATTCGCCGGTGGAATCCTACGTTCTTTCAAGGAGCTGTTTTCATCAGAGTCTTCGACACCAGTCAGAAACAGCTCGTTTCCGGTAGTCTCTTTCACATCAGCTGGAACGTATGCATAGGGATCAGAGAAATTGAAACTAGAGGAAGAATCAGCAACTGCATCCGAAGAAGCAACCGACTTTCCAACTTTGAGTGGGTGGTCCAACCCAGAATCGGTCCCCAATCGGGCAAACCTGTGAGGGTCCTCCGACAGGAAAAAACCGGTGGTCCCCACCGGCGGAGAAAGCCACGGTGGAGGTAAGGTTTTGGGTTTGGAGGTCATGCAAGAGGAGGATGAGCTATGGAGGAGCTGGGTGAAGATGGTAGAGAAGTCTTCGGAATCAGAAGGCATGCCGGTGGCCAAGGACCGAGGTGTTCCGTACATACCCGCCATGAAAGATCAGAAAACGAGGAAAGGGGGGAAGATAGAATGTTCAGCAGCTTAGAAGGCTTCGTTTTCATCTCCAATTTGCCCAAAATCGCCTCCGCTCATCTTTTGTACTTTTCTTGGCTTCTCACGTCTCTGGCTCTGTCTCAGCCATTTTTGGTTATGCTTTGCATTTATAAGTGGGTTTAACGTCTTGGTACGAGGTCGTTTAGTGTTGTCAATACAATTTGATTACTCTCCCGCCTCAATTACTTCCGCTGGTCATTTTCGTCTTTTCTGGCCTTCTTATTTTGATTGATTTTCTTTCTTCTTCTTTTTTTCCTTTTTCACCTACATTGTCTTTTTTTAAAATTTAATTATAATTGAGTTTAAATTCCTAATTCCCAATTTTAAAGAAAACTTCAATAATCATAACTTTTTTTTAATTTTGGATTCGCCCATTGATCTAAAATTGAATGATTAAGTTGTAGTTTGTAGCTTTTAAAAAAAAACAATTATCAATATATTTTTTTAAAGAATGTGATTCCAGGCTCAATTATTGTTGTTATAAAATATACAAAATGCTAATATATTTGAAAAATAAAATTGCAAGTCCGCTATGGTATCGTTTTATTGCTGAGAAGGACATTATTTACTGCAGAGACATGTTTCATCCCTATTTTATTGTAATTTTTTTATTCTTTTTCTTTCTGCTTTTTTATATTTTGTTATTAGGTCTTTAGTTTGACAGTGGGTTTTTAAATTCTCATTCAAGTCTGTGGATGGCAGTTCTGAATTTGAGGGGAAAAGGGTTTTGCTTTGGCCCCAACTTACCAAAATAAGAATTTGAAGGAAAAACAAATACTCACATCACATGGAGTATAAAATTAAAAAAAAAAAAAGAAGCAAACACGTCATAATAATGTTCACCGTCTTATCCAACCAAACGGCCAGCAAGACCAATTTATTGTGGGTAACGTGTTAACAAAATTGCCCTTAGGAGCACCCTTGTGTGTTATTCTAGAAGTAGAGCTGCATGGCCTAAAGGATTGATTACCTTTTCCTTAATGGGCTTTAGTCGGGGCATCCACAACTTGATTAGCTAAATTCAACGTTCATAGATATCCACGACATGAACTCGAAAATTGGATACTCCAGTTGCCTAGAGAACTGATCCGACCATCTGAAGCCCGAAGTAGTCCCTCGCCGCAATAAGTATCCATTATTATATCATTCATTCATCTCCATTATGTTAGTTTTTATACGTCACATTACTCATCATTGAAGTGATTTGTAGGGTTGACTTTTTTCACCATGAAATAGGAATAAATTTTCATTATGAAATATTTTAAGAAATATTTTTTTAAAAATATTTTAAATATATATTTTTTTACTTTTAACATAATAATAATAATAATAATAATAATAATATATTTATATATAAAATTATAATTTAGTATTCAAATTTTTTTATTCAAATAATATTAATATAATCAATGTTTATAAATTTTGATAATATTTAACATACTTAAAATTTAATGTTATTTATATATTATACATTCTAAATATCAAATTATATAATACATAATTAATAAATATTATTATAAAGTTTAAATTAATTAACAAAAAAATGTCTAAGAAATAATATCTAGAATTTTGATATAATATAAGAAATTAATAATTCTCTCCACATAATCACAATAATCGATTCAAGTCATGTAAGAGTGGTAAAAATTATCATAATCCCTCTTAAATTTTTTAAAATCTTCTATGTTATATGTTAGAGGATGCCAAGGATGATGAATATGATTGGCGTTGTCAAACGAGGTAGCTTACCCTGAACTTGCATTGGCCCGCTAGTCGCCTATAGGCTTATATACTAAATTTTATTTTTTATGCTATTCAAAAATTATAAACTACGAGTAAGAGTCATTTTGTTTCCTAGAGACGTTTATTCGATTCTTAACAATCACATAATTTAAGGGTTTTTTTTTTTTAGTGTGAAAAAAAATAAGTGAACCAACCTGCCAAAATCCGACATTTTGATGGGCTACACAACCCACCCTTTTAAACAGTTTAGACGAGTCAACTCGACGAATTCAACTCATTTTGATAATTCTAAGTATGATGAACCATATTCAAAATTGTTCCACAATTATGTCCAGATGATGATTAATCCTACCCAAAACTCTGACCCATTATTGAAGATGATAAAAAATAATCAAATCTGCACTACTCATATCCACTGATATTTTTATGGAAACAATGAAATTTTAATTTTAAATTGATATTTCATTTTGTTCTTTATGAAAATGGAAAATTTTCGTGTATTTCAGCAAAACAGAAGCAAAATTTTGTTCCTTGCTTGTGGGACAAGAAATGGAAAGTAAAACCATGTAAATCAAATACACCAAACACTGGGATGGACGACATGTGATTCACTATTAGCAATTTTCTTTCATTTGACCAAGCTTTACAAGCCCAGGGAACTCAACCCATAACATGAGCAAACTAGGGCTTTTACTTTCAGTTTAAATCATTTATTTTTTTATTCAAGTTTTCCATTCGTAGTCTCATGCATCAACCATCATAAATTGAATCAGAAAATTCTTTGGCACATTATCAGCAATATGAATTTTCTTTTATAAAAATTGTAAACCAAGCCTTATCAACTAGAGTTGAGGCGAATAATACTTCCTTCACCAACACCAATTATCTGTCACATATCATTGGCTTAGATAAATAAACAAAATGATTAAAAGAAAAAGGGAGGAGGGGGAAGGGGAGGCATTTACTAGACTAGAGATGGGAACAGGGTATGACAAGGCAGCTAAGTACCGGAGAATTCCGCTTCAATTAACCAGAATTTCCGAGGTAATCGTGCCAATTCTCTTCATCTCCATTTACCATTTTTGAGACGGAACAAAATGCCTGAGAATCGAATGGCATATCTCACGCTGCCAAGCCTGTTGTCTTACAAATGGGACACAGATTCTTATGCATTAGCCACAGTTTAATACAGTGAGCATGGTAATCATGGCCGCAATCAAGTATTCCAATATCATCTCCGTTATTATACTCCTCCTGCACACAACACAATTCAAGCCCTAAGACCCATGTACACGCTTCAGCAAAAATGCACATGCATGAAAAGTCAAGACAGTCAGGTTTACCTGACAAACACAGCAGGGTTCTGCCTCAACCTGAGATCCTGTTTCAACTGAATACTTCTTCTGTTTCAGAAGTTTCAATATGGTATCCTCGCTCAACCCAGTACTCACATTTCCGATGCGCTCTTCCAGAGCCAATAACTCCTATCATATTCAGAAATGTTATTTAATAAGAAACCCTTAAAATGAAGCATCGACTTGAAATATTAGAAAGAAATAAAAGAAAGTAGAGATTAGACATATACGCATCCAAATGTGGAATTTTTCTACCTCATATGACATGTTATCAACGTCAAGACGCATATCCCTGTGTCGATCATGAAGATCAGCCATTCCAGAAAAGACTGATTGGTCAAGGATCATAACATCCTGTCACAAAGTTAAGGCATAGGTCTTATACACAAATAAAGATTCATGTTTGTCACTAACTTCAAATTGAGTATTTTCACTTGGAAAATGGGCCGGAGTTCGTTTCAGAAGCAATTTCCCCAATCGAAACAAATTCCATCAAATGTTTAGAATTTATAAGCTGGGTTTGCATCTTAATAATATTAATAGAATTGTATAATTTATAAACACCTTGTCATTCTTTTAGGTAGATAGAATACTATCATAAAAACATCTCATGTATATTTATGTAAAAAAAGAACATTTCGTAAGTACATAATTTTGCATCTTTCCACTCTTTTACTCAAATACTACGCTTCAGACTCTAATTAATGATTGCTTACTACCTATGTCTAACCAGGTCCAATCAGAATTGCAAAATAAATCATCATTGTTTGGCCTGCTAGGGCCAAATTAACAATGCAACACTTCAATGTTAATTAACATAACAAGTAATCATATTTTTTACAATAGAACTTAATCAGATCTGAAGCAGTTTTGCGGCCAATTGGATATTATTAATAAATTAGAAGAGAAAATGCCAAGAAAACTTTACCCAAAATCTGTGCTTTGTTAACATAAACAATTAATTTAAGACAACCAACCTCAAGTCGCAGGCCCCCACCCCTTCGCATGAGGCCCAAAACATTGCGGAGCTGCATCACAAAAGGAAAAGAAAATGTCAGAGACAAGAAAACAATTATTCATAAATCCAAATAAGTGATTGCAACTCTAGAGGTGTACTATGAAAAGAGAGCTCAGAAATTGTCTGATACAGGCAGTAAGAGGACATAAGCTAAAGATCCAAAGAAGTTAAATTATCATTAATTTTTCAATGACCCTGCTTGTGATACCACAGCTTCAATAATGTTAAAATAAGTTGTGTATGCCGGTCTATTTGCCTTCAGAAATATCTTCTTCTTTTTTTGGTCAATAGGCTTCTGAAATAGGAGTAAAGACTAATGGAATTTGTTCTCAGACTTGCTTTGCTTAATCATTGTCAATTGTTACCATTCTGGAGTTTCCCTTAAACTCAAAGCGTGTTAAAAATATTTTTGAAAGCCTTGGAACAGGAAGAAAATAAAGTACAGACTAACATGCATAAGTTGCATGCCCCCACAGACACATACTTTGCCCACAAGGGTTTAGCATAAGGAATAACAACGAGGGGCTGAATTAAAGAAGTTTTAAAAACAATGGCTGATAAGCCAGATGCCTCCATACATTCAATACCATCATTAGAGCAACAATCCTGCCCTACAGTAACACAATTATTGAAAAGCAAGAAAGAGAGTTTTGAATACATACCTCAGATACAAGTCTACTACTTCCTTCACTGGCAACAGCCAAAGTTCGTAATGAATAGGGAATTCCAAATTCACTATCACCTTGCCTCTCCATCCACAAAGAAGATCTTGGGTGTGACTGATGATGTCCCTGACTACCAGCTCCAGATGACAGCACCCTCGCTTCAGATGAAGTAGTAGGACCAGAGCGCAAAGAAGAAAAGTTATGGCTTGGACTTCCAACAGCATCAGAAGCAGGAGAAAACAATGATCGACGAACATATTCAGATAATCTCCTTGGATACTGCGGAGGATTAGGACGAGAAACCCACGTTGAGGTAGATGATTGATTGATAGCTGAATTTGATCCAGCCCGGGAAGAAGAAGCAACATTTCCTGACATACTTAAATTTGTACTACTTGAAGCTCTAATTGTTGGATTTCGAACTAAATTTCTTAAATCTGCTGCAGGTACAAACACAGGGTGCTCTAAAACATTTCTAGACATACTTCTTGAGCTTGCTTCTTCATGTGGTAGATTATCCCTGCCTGTGCAAATAATTGAACTGGATGAATGGCTGTTTCCTGAGCTAGAACCACCACTCCTTCTAAATGATTGCATATTCCTAGGTAAAGCAGGAACGTGGATCAGAAGGGGTTGGCTTTGAGGAATCATATTATCTACTGCCGGTGCTGAACTCAAGTCCAGAGAATTATCAACAGGATGAAATCTTTGGGACATTGGAGAGGCCAAAACACCAGAATGCCTAATCAAACTCCCACTTGAAATTGCAGAGGGAGGAATGGGTTCTTGTTGGTTTGAAGGATTTATCCTCAGACGGAAATTTCTGTGGAAGCTTTCTGAGCTCTCCGCAACATTTGAATCAGGAAGGCTTGCAGAGGCTTCATCCCCCATACCCAGGCCAAGTCTAGCATTTACCTGTTCAGATGAAGCAGATCTGCTTAAACTGCTCCCAGCATTATCCAGAGTAGGACAAGTGTGCCAAGCACTACTTTCTGTATGCTGACTGTAGCTAGAACTTCCACTGTCTGAAGATGGTCCAACAGTTCCTTCAACAGCCTTTCTTTTACAAGACACACGGCGAGCATCCAGAGAACAACCTGACCTACCATCAGTACCTTCTACCAAGAAGCTGTTATTTCCAGAAGGAAGCAGAAAAGGACCGGAACCGATGTTAGGTGGAATACACTCATTTACTGATCCACTAGACTTGAACAAGTTGGGATGCTCCACATGCTGACTATTATCACTACCACCACCCACCAAACCTGCATTTAAGTTGAGATTCTGTGGCGCCAAATGAGAATTGGAGCTGCGCATATACATAGGACTTGTATTAACACTGTCCGCTGAAAGAACAATAGTTGGTTCAAAGCACCTTTCTTCTAATCTTGGACCAGGTGTAGCACCAGCACTTATTGGAGCTGACCATCCAAGTTCTCTTTTCTGCTGATTATTGTTAATCTCATTCTGTGTATCACCAGAACTTGGCTCCCCTAAGCTCCATCCACTCGAGTGATGCCATTCATGGTTTATAGAATTCACATATGATGGGTTCATATCACCCGGTGGAAGTAAATATTCAGGTATTCCATTATCAGAAGGATTCCGCATATTGTTCCAGCAAATCTGCTGATCCACAGTAGCATTACTTGATGTAGATCCACAATCAAATTCTAAGGTTTCAGGCAAGGAACCAATTGTACCCCTCTGACCTTGCATCGGGCGGCTCTAAAAGATTCCCTAATCAATACAGGTAAATATGTAAATGAAATCCTCAATAAAGAAGCATGAAATGCATTAAGTTTGGCAGATCCGTGCAACAAAACAAGAAAATGATCATTAGTCATTGAAAATGGACATACCTTAATCAATTCACTATCACTAATATGAAACTATATATCACATAAAAATAATCATTGTTTCTCAGGCACCTTATGATGCAATTTAAACCTGTGAAAACATCTATAACCACAGAAATTTAATATCTACCAAAATGCCTAACTGTTGTGAGGTGTACCCATTTGTATAAGCACTAAAAACTGTTTTATTTCTTTATGTAAAAAGCACTTAGATTTTGCAAGAAAAGTGTATTCAAATGGACATATAAACCACTTGTAATGCTTCTTAGTATGCTTTAGATCCAATTAAGAAAATTTAGAATGAATTATGTGTATGCATTCTATCATAATGAACTTATATAAAGCAAAAAAAAAAAAGTTGCATTGTGAAAACATTAGTTTGGAATAATTATTTGAAAATGAATTATGATATTATCTCACTAATTATCTATTTTAACATAGAAAAGCAACTATTATCCTAATTTCAAAATACTCATTCTTCGATAATGCTTCACAATTCTATATTTTGTAGACCTTTTATTGTAGTAGCAGCAGTGGTTGAACAGAGGGCTATGAGGATATATATTTGTGGTCTCTGTGCAGGGCACTAGCATTGAAAGTGAATGTCGTGATGGTTACATGAGTGCAACAAGCACAAGCAGCTCAGACCCATGACGTGATAACATAAAAGGCTTCTATTACTCTCATCTAGTAGTATCTGTTGAAAGTTGAAGCAACCTAGAGGTAGAGTACTCATTGACATAAGATTTTATCTACACCTGCTTCAGTAAATTGTCAAATATAACCACAGTCCTGGCTCCTCGTGCATAATGTAGCTTACGTGTTGTCAATACATAGATTGTACATTATGCCACGATGTAATAAAATATATTTCTTTTAACAAATGAAAGCTGTAAGTATTCAAAAAGCCAATGGGAAACTAAAGATAATCTTAAGCATGCTTAAACTCAGGATGTAGAACGTGTACGCATTGCCAAACATCACAACCACCACCACTCAAAACTCTTTCATCAACTAAATAATGATGCAATATAGATGATGAACATGGAAATCCCACTTTTGCAGCATTGTCAAACGATTAAAGTCGCAGAAAATAGGGCACCCACTGGAGAAAAAGACGATATAACACGCAATAAAGTCAACTCCTTTAACAAAACGTAATGAACAAAACGGAAAAAGAGCTGAAATTTTCCCCGAGATCAACTCGACCATTGACAACATCGAATTGGGTTTAAACCATTCAAGACCAGCTTCAATTAGATGATTCCAGCAATGAAGAGTAAACTGAAGACGCAACAAAAACCAACATATTTCAAAACACAGAACCTATCACGATTATGAGTAAAAATTCCAATAGCCACACTCACAGCCCCAAATCATTTAGAAAGGTCAATAGTCTGATTAAATCCAAAAAAAAAAAATACCGGAAAAATTAAACTTGATATTATTAGATTCCTGTCAGATGACCGACTGATCAGACCAAAGACAATGAAAAAAAATAAAGTCGGATAAGTCTACGAAACTTACCAGATGAAAAAGAAAAGCCCGATCTACCAGAAAATCATAGGACGGCTAAGTGAGAGAATGAAAACCAGGGAAGCAGCCATGATCCTTGTAGGTGATTTTTAATGGATCGATAGTTCCCGTCGCTTCACGGGGAAACAAAAAGGCTATAGAATACCGAGTGAGAAAGCGAAGGGCAAGAGGAGAGAGGGCGTTGGCTGGTGGAGGATATGAAAATGAGATAGAGCAATGAAAAATGTACAGAGAGATTAAAGAGGACAGTAATGTTTAAATTACGAAACAACCCGAGAGAGAGAGAGAGAGTACTTGTGACAGCCTCGAAGAAGAGCAACTTCCAACAAAGAAATGAAAGATATATTGGTAATTAAATATGGTATGGTAATAACTGACAAGGATTTGAGGCCAAAGCCCAAAGGTTCCCACTTCGGCCGCTTACTAAAATTCATCTCCCACACTCATGACTCACCCTCTCTCTCTTTCTAAACAACTAAAAAAGAAACAACAAATAATACTACTAATAATAAATGACAGTAGTAAAGACCCGGGTTCCAATGCGCGCCGAACACAGCCCCACTGGCACTGGCCCTGGCCCTTTGTTTCAATCTCTTTCACGCCAAGCACCAATAACCCCACCCTCCCCTTTCTTTCTCTCTTAGACTTTTACCACTCATCCCTTCGTGATTTTTCTGTATGCAATAGGAATAGGAATAGGAATAGGAATAGGAAGGAAAAAGTGATGATTATATACGTGGCTTTTGTTATACTTGTATAGGACCCACACTTTGATGACTTGCATTTTCCTCTCTCACTCGTGTTCATGCACCCAAAATCCGAGTATCAACTTTGACTAACTAGGCCTGGACTTTTTCCTTCTTATCTATCCATCATCTTGGTTTGGTTTTTGTAATTGACCAAAACCCACACATTATAGGCTGTCTAAATTCCTTGTGGGTACAATTTTAGGTTCAACTTAACCAGTAATAGTACTAATATTAATGGATGCCGATGACGACCTGTAGCTTGTGGGTCTTGGCAACTCAAACCAGAACCAATTTATCTATGATTTTTGTTTGCTTTAAAGAGGTGTGAATACCTGGACCTAAAATTCCCCAGTAACCCCGGCAGGCTCCACCATAGGCAATTACATTTTATTTCATTCGTTTTAAATTAGTTGTTAATAAATAAAAGAGTAGGGCTTCAACGATGGGATTCCTTCTGATCTTGTTTGAAGTTTAAACGCACATGTATTTGGTCATCTTTTGCGCTTTTCCTTTCCCCCACTTTTTAGCCTTTCAAACGGGGTTGCTTTGATTTAGGATTTGGATAGCTTAGATAAACTCATTTCAAATATAATACATCGTTACCATTACAGATGCCAATATGAAAAGAATAATGAATCTCCCAGCAAAGCGAATATAATAAATTTTCTATGCTTTTTCACACCGCTTCACCTTACATCACTACCTTGTGTTTCTTTCTTTTTATATCACGTTGCTTCTGACATGGAGTAAATAATTTATTTAATTGTTAGCAGAATCAGGTTTCAACTATACAGCGTCCTGAAGTCAATAATTGGCAAACTTTGTGGGATACGGTAAAATTAAATGCACATCTACCCGGACTCATCTATTTATTAAAATGGTAATATGTCGCGGTTAGGTACTTGGAAAGGGTGCAGGAACTGGTGCCAAGTGTGAGATGGTAAGTATTCATTTTTTGTGTAGAGCTAAATGCAAGAAAGAGACACAAGAGTGGTCATAATTTGATACTAGGCTCCAATTCAACCATCATCCACCATTGTGATGATCGAACAAAATAGCCATATGATCATAATATCCTTTCAAACCGTGTAAGTATGGTCAAGGAAACCCAATGAGGAATACGAAAATGTTGTTAACATTTAACACAACTAAACGCACATTTAGGATTCCTAACAATTATACGCCTAAACCCTACTCAGTCCGGCAAAACAAAGAGATACACACGCCTTGCTATACTTGGTATAATCAAAATAGGTTAGCTCAGTTCTTGACAGCCACAGGTAATATGTCAACACAATCTATATATATAATAAAACAACAATCATTACTATTTACCTTCATGTGTTATTCTCTCCTTCAATTTTTTCCATTCAAAACTAATTCTCTGTATAAAAGAATATGGCATATTCTTTCTTTTATTAGTTTTTTATTTTTATTTTGTTTGCATAATAACTTAATATGATATAAATAATTGAGAAACAACACAGTATTAAATAAAATAAGTTGAGTAACATATATGACCAAAAGCTTGGTGAGTGAACTAAAAAATTCTTAATTCTGACTATTTTTTTCCATATTCAATTTTATAATAATATTAGCTTTTTATATATTATTCCCATTCAATGTATGAATATTTATTTAAATTTGACAGATAAAAGTATTACAATAATCTGGTTTTTTTGTGTAGTTTCTCAAATTGAATTTTTAAATAATTATCTCTAAATTTTTTAATTATAAAAATAATATGATATAAATAACTATAATTTTATATAAAGAAATATAGTCATAAAACTTTCTATAATATAAGATATTTAAGTAATAAAATGTTTTTTAAAAATAAATTTAGTAAAATTAGTTGTGATATTTGAATCTATATGTTATTAATATTATATATAAATAATTTATATAATTTTTCTTTTATATTATTTGTCTTTTGCTTATAATGATACAGTTTATCTTAATTTTTTATATACAAATTTAAAAAAAATTGTGTGCATATAAAACTAGTACAGTATTATTTTATTCACACAAAAAAACCACTCTTATTTGTTGTTTAGTGCATCAAACTGTGGAACAAATTTAATCAATAAATATAATTCTTTAAGCGAATAAAATCAAATTTCTTCTTAAAAATAGCTGTCAAATATCAAGCAACATCAATCAGGAAAAAAAAAAGGAAAAGAAATTATAATAAGAACATAAATGAAATTATTAGCAAAGAAATTTTCATTATAAAAAATGTTTCCTTTTGTTACTTTTAGTTAGATGAAAAGAGCATTCAGAAATAAAAAAAGATGAGGACACGTTGAAAAAGAAAAGCAAGAAATAGGATGGATGCTGTCCTAAAAATTAGTTACAAAACGATTTATTTTTGTTTTTCAAGATGAAATTCATCGCTCATAATTAAGACGCTCATAGATGTTTAAATTGTCAAAAAATTTCATTAGTACCTAACAAATTGGTAATAAATTTAGGTTGTTCAGTAACGAAGGCTAGTTCGCAAGAACCTCATTTGTCAATGACTCTTCTTATTTATTGAAAATACAGAATCATATTAAAGTTAAAACTACTGTTGCATGACATTTAAGAGAAGTAAACGGGCAAAAACGAGACAAGGAGGGAAATTTTGACCAAAAGAACAGGACAGAAATGGGGAACAGCAGCTTAAAGAGGCAGACACAACCACAACCCACCTCTTTCTCGTCCTTTTTGGCCGACACAACGGAACTTGAGAATTACATTACAACAACTCATTCAACTGAAGCCCACATATACAGTGTCCAGGAAATGAGGCAGATAAATTCATGAATTTAATAAGCTCTTATTCTCTCTAGTTTTATAAAAAAAATCATTTCAGTCTCATCTTAATTTCAACAATGTTAACCCTTCTAATTTTTATATTTGCGTAAATAAATCACTCATAAGTCTTCATTTAGTTATAAAAGGAAATTAATGGAACCCTGGCGCATATGAACTAGGTTGGGACAACAGTAAATTCACACCAAGTTAAAATGAAAACGTCACCTTTTTTCCTTTTTCCATTTAACTACATGTCAATAAAAAGAAAATACAGCCACGAAAAGAGTACACACTTCGAACAGAAACAAAATAGGGATCAAAAGATTATGACACCATCTATGGCCCATCTACGGCAGCACCAAGAAATTGCAGTAAGCAGAAAGAAACGTTTTATTTCTTATTCACAGCTACTAAACATAGCATCGCTCCAGTAATACCCGACGACGGAAGATGTGATAATACAAACACAATTAGATACAACTAGTGTCACAACTAGGAACATTAAGCCCATTCATCTTCGCATAAACTACAAAAGACAAATGTCAATAACCATCAAGTGCAAGGCGGTCAATATACTTTGCATAGGTTCAAATTACCTAATGTAATATCTAATACCATGGAGATTGTAGAAAAACTCAACTTAATCAAAGTAGTAGTAAAGAAAAAGTTCAGCTAATTCATAAGCTATCATTATATTTAACATTTATACTGATCCATAACTAATGTTATCTGATTTGCGACAGAAAGGAAGGGAATAGGTCTTGCCAAGGGGATGACGGAAAAAACCAATACATCGTCAAGGGCACAATGGCAGCGTGAAGAGGTAAGATGAAGCTGCCCATATTTTATAAATTGCATATTGCAATTACCAATGCAAAGTATATATATCTGTATTTCTCTGGAGCAAATTGACTTCAATTTAGGCATAGAAGAAACATCTGCATCGCCAAACCAACGAAGATCTGCTGAACATTTCCTCAAAAAGGGTTCAGTAGTAGAATTTACAACGGTC
Organism: Ceratonia siliqua; assembly: GCA_034509205.1. Lineage (NCBI taxonomy): Eukaryota > Viridiplantae > Streptophyta > Magnoliopsida > Fabales > Fabaceae > Ceratonia > Ceratonia siliqua. Next base: position 1,638,216 of record JASKGM010000008.1, read on the forward strand.
TATCAACAAAGTAACTACCTTAAATAACATTGAAGTGATCCTTCCATAACATTTGCCTCAACCCCATCTGAGAGTATGTCCCTTCATTTAATGGTTAAAAGGGTACAATATTCCAAATCCTTCTCGTTCTTCTGAGATTAGTACTAAAACAATCTCTTAAAAGTCAACAAATTCATGTGAGATCATCCAACTCTATGAAATCCTCCTCTAGAATAGCTAATAAATGTTGCCGAGATGTCACAGCGTAACCGAACAATCCAGCACCAACAGGAAGTACAGAAGACCTTACCTGATTACCATAGATGGTAAATAAAAGGATTTAATGCTTTAGCACAATTTTTTTAACTAATTAATAGAAGATCAATAAATGCGAACGGCAAGGTGCAGTGACACAAGGGTATGCTTTAAGGATGCTGGCTGGAATGACACGTTAACTACTAAAATCATAGATAGAGCTCTCTACTAACCATTAAATGTGCTTTCCCAATGTAAAGATCTGTTTGGTACATTGGTATCTTATATATTATACTATATTGTATACCATATTACCATATAATAAGATATCAAAGTATGAAATCTCAAACTATGAAATACCATGATATTTAAGATTCATGTGTTTAGTGTGACATTTGAAAATTGTCACACACAAAAAATGATACAAATGACATTTTATTAGTTAGTAAAGTTAAAAGTGATGAGATGTCAAATTCCTATAGTTTTTGGATGGCATGAGTAATGAGATTCCACCCAAGACGGTGTTATTCCATAACACCTTGGTATTTTGGATGACACTAAACATCTTAAATAACAATATACTACATAGAGGCATCTTATATGCTTCCTGTCATCTATGATACGAAATCAAGATGATGGTATACTAAACACCTTCTGAAGATCACTTTATTTTAATAAGAAAAGAAAGATAAATTTATATATTTGCAGTTTTCCCATGTACAATTTGACAGTTGAATCTTCAGTGACAAGCTGTAGCAAAAGAATTTCAAACAAGAGCTGTTTCATCCAATGGAAATACTGTTATAATCAACCAAATGCCATACAATGCCAAGAAAGATCAACACATGAAGGTGTTTTCAATTTTGCAAATTAGAAGAAAAAAAAATATAGTTGTACAGAAGTAATATGCAAAATATTAACTGACACCAAACATTGATAACCCTAATTCTGACTAAACTTCGAAGATTATTACTGATGTAGAAGTTTGTAATTGACAGTTGCAAAAGAAAAATACTCCACAAAATTGCTGAAAAACTATGTTTTTTTTGTCATAAAAATCTGAAAACATATTTGACTTCAAGCAGAAAACCACCTATTTACATAAAGCCCTCATTGGCCCCAGCAGCAAGTCATGTACACATGCAGCATGTGAACGAAAAGTAGATATAATACAAGCACTAATAGAGAATGGCTTCTCACTATGTCATGTATTAACAACAACATAAAAGTTGACAAAGCAAGAGCAAATTTGAGTATATTTACCTGCCGACTGCCCTGAGGACCCACAGAACATTGGAAAGAAGCAACAGAAAGAGGTGCAGTTACGACCTGATGATCATCTAGTTCACCAGCACATTTCAGTGGATACACTGAATTCTCATGTTTTTTGTCAATAGACCTGTCATCACAGACTTTAGTTTCAACAACATCAGGTGTAACATATCCATCATGCTGAATACCAATGTGACGTACAGCCAAGATACTTTCTTCTGCCCAAGAACTGGGACCAACCTCTGATGCACTATTCCTACAACAAGGCTTAACAAATACACGACAAAGGACGAAAGAAGCCTGCACATGAAATAAAGATGTGAGGAAACTCCTCAGAGAAAAATGACTACCAGACATATACTCATCCATACATGAGATGTGATAATCATTTCATTTTTGCAGTAATAATCCCGATAATATATACAGACACCATTATGGCTCCTAAATAGACATAACTGATATCATCCGTATCATGTCTGGGAGATAAACCATAGACATAGAGGAAGCACACCCAATAGAGTGACAAATGCGGCATCTCAATTTTCAAGACTCGTTTACAGCAAAAGAAACCATAAATACAGAAGTGTTCCTGTTTTCCTCCACATAATGTACCTTTGAAATTGGAGTGATCAAAAGATTGCTTCAAGAAAGAGACGCGTGAGCGTGAAATAGAAGAGTGGAGAAACAGAGACAATGGCATGCGAAGCATAAATGAGAGAATCAAAGCAGAATGCTTACTCCACAGTCATGATCTAAGAATTTACTAATGAAGGCAGAAAGGGAAATCCTTCAAAATTATTATATGAATTAATGGCCAGGCAAATCCCAACCAAAAAAAAGTCCTAAACAGTAATTAAAACGTCTACCAAAAACACACTTCTAAACGAGGAAGGTATATTTATAGGACCATGATATGAGTAAATCTTTCTTGACTCCATTACTGAAAAGCGGCAGTTCAATCAGGGAGTAAATCACCAGGAAAGCCCAATTTTTTTAGCTTTCAAGGGTGAAGTTTCATTAAGCCACATAAAGACAGAAAAAGTGACAAATAAACTTAATTACCGAAAGTATTCGAAAATAAGTTATACACTTATGCAGAATGCAGATTCACTAAGATACTCAGCTGAATAGCGCAAATTCAGACAAGATTCAGATGCAGTCCATGATTTTTCCCTTTTATCCATAGCCGTAAAAAGAATTTCTAGAAGGGGGATCGAGAATCAACCACTGTCCTATTCAAGTGCCAGTAATTGAAGTAATAAACATGAACCTAGATAACGCCAGCAGACGCAGCACTAACGAAAAGAGATAGAGTCAATAAATCAACACCTCCCAATGCAATACTTAATCTGATATTGGGGCTTCAATTAAGAAATTGATTGCAAAACAAACTAGGAGATCCGAATTAGGTACCTTAAGATGATCATGTAATGCATACTCGTATAACATCCACTCCGTCCTGATTGCGTTTTCCGACGAATTCCCCAAATAGAAAACAAAACTGGTCCTGGTGCCCAAAACCACCTTCCCAGCACAACTCAAAACATCCCTAACTCTTCCCTGTCTCATCCAATATCCACTTTTGGCCTTCCTAGTCTTCCGTCGGGTCCCCTTCCCAACCCTGACCGTATAACAGTACCAATGCCTCTTTCTTCCCCGATAACCATAGGAGAAGCATGCGATGTCCGGCAATAGGGAAGGATCATGATCGTAGAGGTCAATCTCTCTAATAAAATCGCAACCACAGAAACCCCCATCCTTGGCGTTTTTGTTGGTTAAATAGTAGCAGAGGAGCTGCTCTTCGGAAGGGTAGAATCGGGAACCGGGTGGGAGTGACGCGCACCGAGGCTCTCCCATGAGTGTGTGGGACTATGACTGAGGGGTTTTGCAATTTGTATAGTCATAGAATATATACTATAACGGGGAAGGCCAAAGCAAACCAAGGAGGCGTGCTCCCCAAGCTTCGCTCATTCCGCCATGCGCGTGTATCTACGGGCGAGCCTACCATGTCTGTGACTCTGAGTGTGACCCTCCCACTCACAAATCTCAATCACAGATATCAAGACACAGCTTCTCAATGTTGTGATTGGTGGGATGACGAGGGTTTCGTGGACTTCTTTGACTGCCCGGTGGGGAAAATTGGGTGCTTCTGTTTCTTCATTTATTAGAAAAAGTTTCCTATGGATTTAATTAAATTGACAGGAAATATTTATAAATTAATGTTTTAAAAACTATTATTTTTTATATACGCATAAATATTTCTTACTAATTTAATATATTATAACTTAAAAAATTAATCTATATAAGATTCAGCGTCTCCCTTATATCAAACCTCATAATTGGATGTTAGAGTTTTTACGGTGACTCGTTTATAACGGGCGATCACAAGAGGTGAGGAGGATCCCACCTTTTGTGAGTGGGCCCTTTTCCTTATCTCATAATAGAGAGCTCGGCACATCAGGATTATTGTAAAGTTTCTCGTAGTTTTGGCATTCAATGTTATAACTGATCACACGACTCCATCCCTAAATTTAAAGGGAATTTTATGATATCTCGAAGTATATTGGTTTATAGGAGATCAGTTTTGACATTCTATATTTTGTTTTTTGTTTTTAGTTTTAGTTTTTAGGTTTTAATTTTTAATAATAATTAATTATTTTTTACTTCATATATTTTAAAATATTTTTAAAATATTTTTTTATTTTTTATATTATTCATTCATAATTTTTTTAATATTATTTATTTATAAATAAGAAATTTTTAAAAAATAAGAGATAAAAAATTAATATATTTTACCACGATAAACGAACCTTTTCCTGATTTATAACATTTAGATTTTATTTTATAAGATTTCATATAATGATAATAATGTACATTACTTCTTAAAAAATATTATATTTTATAAAAAAAATCTAATTAAGAACTTTGAAATAATGTCTTACAATAACATTAAAAAAATAAATCACACACAATACTTTTAAGATAAAAATAATTTATTAAATTTTTTTAAAGCTTGTGGCTTTAATGGAAACAATCTCAATTTATTAATGTTTATGATGGGCAGATTTGGAATTCACACAGGCCCCAGCAAAACTTATATAATAAAGAGTGGTGATATTTGTACACTTAAAATTTTATATCAAGTATATACTATGAACATTAAAGAAAAATGATAAAACAATATGAGACCCACAGTAGTGAAAAAAAAGAGAAAATATAATGAGTAGTGTATATTTAATGTAAAAAATTATGATGTGCAAATATTATTTTCCTATAATAAAATCCCGTGCCAGCTTATTGTTTAATTGTAATCTTCAATTTTATTTTTTTCATATAAAGTTGATGGACTTTTTTAGCCAAAAAAATTGATGACTTTAATGCAAATAAATAAATTATTATTATTGTGGTTTTTTGGTTGAAAGCAAAGGATAAATGGATCATGTCTTACAGAAAAGATATGACCACAATCGTAACCTACCGCATAAAAATAGATAGTGATAATTTAAAAAATATATTTAAAAAAATATATAAGATTTTGTATAAAATTTTAATCAAAAACAAATAATTAAGATGTAACAGATCCCATTATGTCATAATGTGAATATGTTACAGCCTAAGTAACAAATTTATTAATTTATTCCACCCATCTCACTTGAAGAATCTCTCTTTGGGAGGTGGAAAAATAGGGTGAAGTTTTCTTCTGGATTGTTTAATACTTTTTAAAAAAAAATAGATAAACTTAATTTATAATTATAGATGGTTTATAGAAAAAAGAGGAAGGAGGAATTGGACTTTGGGACTGTAATCTAGTGAATAAGTTTGTTTTAGCAAAACAACAGTGGAGGTTTACCACAATTTTCAGAGTCTCCCCTCAGATTTTTAGGAGCAAATATGGATGATGTATGATAGAACATCCTCTGAATTTTGGAGAAGTGTCTACAAGGCTACGAATGTAGTTGAATCTCATATAAAATGGCAAGTTGGTGATGGGAGTCAAATACACTTGGATAGTCTCAGATGGTTCCAACCAAGCAAGAATATCACTGTAAGGATTATAAGTTTTGGGAGCAGAAAATTTATTCCAATGTTTGGACAGGCTATGAGATATATGGGTCTAATGATTATCACATGCCTAGTTTTGAATTCCATTGGAAGAAGGACAAACATAGTCAGAATAGGGTTACCATGGCTAATTGAGTTCAGGAGAATCCTTCGGCATCTTTCGTTCAGATGAGGTTGAGGATCATCTATTTTAGAGTTTCTTAATGAAGGTTCTGTTATTTTCAACACAACAAAACGGAGTATACCTAAAAAGCTAAACTTGAAAAATTAGAGAGACGAATGATGCTTTGTTAATTTTGGAGAAAGTTTTAGAGCTCAAAAGCACGGGTGTCAAAAACAGAGGATCAAGAAAAGAAAATTCATAATATGCATTGAAAATGAACGACTTGCCTGTTGATGATAACTCGAAAACTTTTTTGGTGATTCGCTTTTTAACATTGTATCAAATTCCCAGTCAAAGTATCCAGAATTAAGCAATTGGAACGTCTAAACAAGTACGCTTGGACAGGACTAGAGCCTGGAGGGGATTGAACAGAGAGACTACACTCATGAACTCCTGGTCTGATTCAAGTGCGCTCATTGAATCTGGAGTAAGACACACTTCCAAATCAACACTTCCCCCTCCTTCGTATCCTGGGTATGCTGTCACTTTCCCATCAAATTTGTTTGCATATCCACTTCGAATTGCTATGGCTTTCCCCATTCCAAATTCATTCCCATACATGTTGAATCTGGGTGAGCTCCCCATCATCACACTGTATGGGTCAAAAAACCTACCAAGCTTATACACCATTGGAGATTTCAACCACTCTTTCAGAAACTGATGCACACTGCTGTCAGTATGGTTGGCAACAGCAAGGTGCACTTTCCATGCTGCCCATCCAACACCATGTTCCAGCAATTCCCCTGCCGTCGCCTCTGCACTCACCGCGTGAATTGAGTTTCCAAAGTACTCCTGCGGCAGAGGCGGTTCCATTCTTGATCGGTTATTAGCGGCCAATTTGCATCCAGTTCTCTGACCATATGGCAGACGACGCGCACGAGTTATGCATCTCCAAACAAGTGCCGATAAGGATTGGAATGAAGATATTTTGTTGGTATTGGACTCTTCATTGGCTTTTGCTTTTAGTTTCGCCATCGACTCTGCTGAAAAGTGGAATATCCTCTCTCTCAGAGGCGGTGCTTCAAATCTGCTAATAAACTCATCATGATGTTGGAAGGGAAGATTGATTAGTAGACCAGAACCCTGTGGGAACCAACGATTGTGAATGGGTTGGCGTGAAATGGGAATATCATCACCTTGTGCTTGAAAGATTTCGGACCATGTATTGAAGAAATCCCAGTAAGAAGTTCCATCGGCAAGGCAATGGTTCATTGAACAGCCAATGAAAATTCCATCTAGTAATTCAGTGACTTGAATCGATAACAAAGACATGGTATGACCATCATGGTTGACTGCTCTGTCATGGTCAAAGAATGAGTGAACAACCGATGGGACATCAAGGGGTGAGAGGATGTCAGATATGGTCATATCTAAAGTTGCATAGATAAATCTAGCCCCGGCACTGTTGTTACAATGAACAAAAATGGTGTAGGAGGGAGGGTGTTGGGTATTTTGGGTGACAAGGCGACCAGCGAGGGGATAGAAATGGAGGAGGGTGGAAGAAAGGGAGTGCTTAAGCCTGTCCAAGAGAGTATGGATGAAATCATGTTGATTATACGATGATGGGGGCTTGTGGAAGATAAGGCCCTTCTGGATGTAGTGTGCAGACAACATAGCAAGATCCCATGGTGTTAAAAAGCATATGTGCTTGGACTCTTCAAGGGGGCGCTCTGGTTTGATAAAGCATTCAGAGATCCGTCGGACGGCAGGGGAGTTCATCCTGGAAACGTTCACAGTACTCGCCACTCAGTCTGGAGATTTTCCCTTCAGATGCCTAAAATTGGAAACAGTGAATCGATGATTAAAATATTGCTGTTGCCAGTCTTATTCTGCAACATAATCATATCACAACACAATACAACGAAGTTGAAATTGGCAAGTCCCAGTCTTGCAGCCACCATAATGGACTGCCATGGTATTTATTACCTGCCTAGTTGTAGTTGGCCCTAATATTAAATTTTGGGAGAAAATTTAACCATACTCATAATCTACTATTATTCTATTTAGTTGATAATAATACTCACCAGTAAATAAGGATATTTAAATTTGTTTAATTAATAACAATACTAGTTAAATAGGATATGAATACTGTAAAATTTGTGAATGAACTGTATGTCTTGTATATTGATTTCAAATGTAAAACTAAATACAAGAGGAAGTCCGTAAGCAAGTAACTAGTAAAATTGAAAAAAAATAAAACAAATTAATGTTTTGATGATAGCATTTATAACAAAGCAGAAGATATATAAGGAAAAAATCCTTGATCACACAAGGCTTTGGAAGAAGTCTTAACCTAACAAAACTGGGTTTGCATTTGACCATTACGTGAATCAAACAATAATTTAGAAACTCGCCCCCTTTGTTGACCTTATGAATTAATTTTACAAATACAAATTTTGACTCACCAACCGCGACAATTCTCTTCAATAACCAAATAAACCTGCACGCAAAAACTTTAATAAGCATATCGTGTTAATATAATCGATTTTTTTAATTAATTATTTATTTTAATTGCCAAATGAAATTTTAAAATAACTAAAAAAATCTTAATTATCTAAAGTCAATAAACGAGGAAGGTTAAAAAAAAAGAGTCAGTTATATTAAAAACAATATTACCAAAACATAGACAGTTCACTAATTTGGTTAGCTTGCTTTTTTGGCAATTCTTATTATAGTTTTAGGCTTTTATTTTCTTTTAATAATTATTCTAATATTATTAACACTCCTCTGGATCGTGAAATCAAAATTAGTACCAATAATTATAATTATAATTTTCATTCTATCAAAATTAAAATTTATTTGAAATTTAAATTTTCATGTTTAGAATCATGTGAAGAATTAGGACACACAATTGTGATTCTAAATTTAATCAATTTTATTATTTAGATCTGTGATCCAAAATTTAAAAATATAATTAATTAACTTTTGTAAAAAAATATATCATTGTTTTTCTTTATTTTATTTAATTTATACTATACCAAAAAAAATTTAGAAATCAGATCTTTTTGAAACACTGAAAATTGCCGGAATCAAATGTGGCTGGAACACTGAAAACTTTAAGAATCAAATGTTTAAAACACCAAAAATTAATTTCAAATGGGCTAATTTTAAAAAAGCGAAATAAAAACTGATTTTAGTGGTGTTATTTTTACATTCAATTTTTATAGAAGAGATAAAAATCTATCATAAAAGTAAAAAATATATATATATATAGATATTCTAGTGTTTGAATACTTAGTAAAAAATAATTTTCGGAGAATCCAACTATAGAAATGAATAAACTAGTATAAAATTTGAAAATGCAATTCTATATGAAAACAATTATTCAAAAATTTTAAAAAGAATACTTATTTGACAACATTAAAGGTTTTTTAGGTAGTAAAATTATTTCTACTAAAAATTCAAAAAGCTTTTTTGTGCAAAAAATATATTAGAATAATATAAATTAATTGAACTTAAAGAATAATGTAATTTCATTTTAATATAATTAAATATTTTGTTTTTATTTTATTTAAATACTATAAATTTTAAAAATGTTTATTGTATGTATGTATGTATATATATATATATATATATATATATATATATATATATATATTATTTACAATGTGTAATCATAATTTTAATATACATATATACTAAAAAATATTTAAATAGAATATTAATTATATCTATGGATAAAAATATTTTTTAAAATTTTAATTATATTTAAAATTGAATTATCACAGTCAGGTAGCCGAAGGTTCTTGGTCAACATAAAAAGTTTATAAAAATAAACTAAGAAACAATGTGAATGTTCTCAATTATAAACTCTAAAAATTATAATTTTAAGGTTCAGGCCAAGAATTGAGAAAGATTCAGATTAATTATTTTTCAATTATATGAAATTAATATGTGAAACTGACCTTATAATTCTAAAAGACATACTAAACAAAAAAAAATTGAAATTACCGGGCTTAATTCTAATTCTAAGCCCCAACTCCAAACTCGAATGAACATTTTTTTAGAAAAAATTTGATACAGAAACGTTTCGGATCATAGAATCGTGTGCTAAATTATCTAGCCATTAAATATCAATTTTAAATTTAATATCATTTATTTTAATTTAAAAAAATAATGCTAAATTTTATCTATTAATTAAAATTAATACAAAATTATGAAATCAAATTTAAAACAAAGTCAGTTATATATATATTAATATAAATATTATTATAATATTTTCAATGAGTTAATAACTCAATAATACTAGAATCTTCTCCAAGATCAAAAAGATGTCTTCTACGATAAGGAAGACAGTCTGAAACATTCAAATTTCAAGTCATTATTTCTAACAACAAAATTCAATGTCCATTTTTTTGTTATTTTAGCACAAAGACACTATCAGTTATATAGTATTGTGTTTTTTTCAATATTATGAAACGCACAAAGTATAACTCTATATATTTTTCGATTAATGACACCCGTTTATAGTAATTTCTCACCTGAAGGTATGTTACAACTTACAACAAAAGATTCTATAAAGTATGTGGGAGACACTCATGGGAGAAGGTCTAAAAATTAGATATTGAAGTCAAAGTCACTAAATGTAATCTAGATACAAGAATTTGAGTAATTTACAAGATATATTCTATGCCGCTATGTACGAAATAAATAATAAATAAAGCAGCTATCGCAGAAACTAGATTTTGTAAAAATAAAGAAATGCCAATCCAATTGGAACTTGGACGAATAAAAACTACAGGACACTTGGATTGCTAGATAGAAAACTAGAAAGACTAACCAGCCCACCAAGTCTGCAGCCTGTAACCGTCAAAATTCACTAACTAGAGCAATAAGCAATTTAATAATAGAAAACAATCATATATTAAACACTGCCACAATGACGTAAAACATTCCTGTAGAACTGGATGGGAATTAAAGCAAACCGTAAATATATAAACTAAACGATCCAGCAAAATGTTACCAAACCTACAAGAAACAAGAAATAGAAAATTCTCGAGTTCAAAGAACATAACAAAGCTTCAGTATTGACTGACATCAATATCTAAGAGACCTGGAAAAAAAGTTTGGGCAGTCCGGGGATCCCAGTCAAGTGCCCTAAACAGACTCTAAGAGACAAGATTGTCATTCAGAGAGAGTGAGGCTAGTTGATCGGTTGGGCTGTTAATTTGCTGAGCAACGTTTCTCAAGACATCTATGGCCTCCGCAACTTTTGCCTTAAGAGCATCTGGTGATTCAATGAGATGCAAAACCTCAGTCTGGTCCATCTCCAAAAGCATGCCTGTAACCTTAGCTGATGCTTCATGCTCCAGCTGATCTACTAGAGGGTATAAAGCTTCGCCCAGCATCTAACAAACCATTCATGAGAAAGAGTCAAAATCATAGAAATCTAGTGCCAATGACAGTGAAACAATTGAGTCATCAATTTAAATGTGAAAATATGCAGGAAATAGGACTTACAGTCCTCTGCTGTTCAGGAGGAGCATTGGCAAGGGCTGTAGCCAAGGCCTGAATAGGCATTGGTTGTCCCACAGCATCCCGGATTGGCACACCACCCATGTCATAAGGAACTGAAAGCACTCCCCCAGCTACACCTGGCATTTGAACATCTTGCATGTTGCGACCAGGAGGGTAACGGTAGGTGCGTCCCCTCGGAAGCATCTATGAAGGAACACAGCATAAGTGCCTAACCCATCAGGTATAAAGAACAATAAACACAAGCAAAACCACATAAAAGCCAGGCACGAACAGACCTGCTGCTGCATCATAGGCACTGGCGGCTGGGATTGTTGGACAGGACCTGCTCCACGGCGTCCACCGGGGCGCTGGCCTTGTTGACCCTGCTGAACCAGTGGGACAAAGAAGTTTGGCATTGGAGCACCACCAGGCCTCATCCCAGGAACAAGTTGCTGTTGATAACCAAACCCAGCCTGCATTGTAGATTTGCACGGATGATTACTTTTAGTCTTCAAATGTGTAAACCTAATGTTCACGTGATATTGTAAACCCAACAAAGGTAGTTTATAACAAACATCAGCACAACCTACAGATGTAACAGATGCAGAATGAATAGAATACAGTTCAATTGACCACAACTTTTGTTAATATTACAATAACCAGCAGGTAGGACCCCAAGCACAGTGGGGATAAAGCCAACAAAAATGTGAATAACTTAAAAGCTAAAAAGAATATTGACTATCCTTTCATATGTATATATATATATATATACACACAAGTAATATCCAAAATATGGAGATTTCAAATACAAGGTATTAACAGAAGTTAGAACTGAATAATGAGCCAGATATCTCATTAGTAATTACTTGTGGAGGAATGATAGCAGGATGTGGTTGCCCATACAAAAATTGTTGTCCTAGACCTGGAGCACCAGGAGGATACATTGGCATACGAGGGGCAACGGAAGGGACCATTGCAACAGGCCTCATTTGTGAAAATTGTGCCTGCATGAAATAAGTACTTACACTAAGTGAAAAAATGAACAAATAAAAAAACAACTGCAAAAATAATTTAAGACCCTTTCCCTATTATGTTTATCAATCCTCATCTATGATATCCCCATAATCATTCCTGACCCCAAAACAAAAATGAAAGAGATAAATAAATAATCCCCAACGATCTATCATGTAAACAAGTTAGGAGAATTTCATCTAAACAGATGTGGCGCTAAGCCTGAAAAAGTTAGAATTATGAACCATTCAAGGGGACAAAATAGCCTATTCTATAAAAAAATTATAATATTTAATAAAAATCAGAATGAAAAGCCAGCAGTGACAATCTTTGCTGATCTATAACTACAGGAGGAATTTTCCAAACAAAAGAGATGTACCATTTTAACTTAGAGTAGACACAGACTTCAGACCCAAAAAAAATAATACCATATATGAACTAAGAATCCCAGAATTTTTGCTTCTATAAATGACCAGAATGTAATGACAAAGCACAAAAATAAATGCTCACCCAACTGTTTCAACAGAATTACCTGTAATCTTGCTCTTCTGTCTTCTTTTCTTTGTGCAAAAGCAACATATAGAGGTTTGCCGGCAACCATTTTACTATTCATCTCCGCGAGCTAGAAGTATCACCAGATTTGTATGTGAATATAATAGTTCCTTGTAAAAAGATATAGTATTGCTACAGACATATATACTTACAGCTCGAGATGCTTCCTCAGGAGTTGAAAATGCAACAAATCCTGATCCTCTACTGATTCCGTTTGGGTCCTGCATAACCTGTGGGGTCAAGTCAACAGAAAAGCATTGATTAAATTTTTGCTACCAAGAAGATGAACAATTTGACCAGAGCAGATACCAATAAAAAGGGAGATCATATTTGCAAACCTTGCATGAAATTATTGTACCAAACTCAGAGAACAGTTCCTTAAGTTTTTCATCACCAATGCTATCATCCAAATTCTTGACATACAAGTTCACACCTTGATATTTGTCAACAGCTTCCTTCATACTCTCCTCAAAACGCCCTTTCAGTTCAACCTCTCTTTCGGATTTTTTCTGAGCTTTTCCAACATACCACTCCTTATCATCAAATTTCTTTCCATTAAGTGCCTCAACAGCATTAGCAGCATCATCAGCATTTTCAAAATTGACAAAACCAAAACACTTTGATTTACCATCCGCATCTCTCATTACTACAGCACTAGTAATGGTACCATATTCTCCAAAAATTTTCTGAAAATCTTCATCTGTCATTGACTCTGACAAGTTTTTCACATAGACATTATTGAATTTTGTCTTATTCAAAACACTTTCTCTATCCTGCTTTCGTAGAAAATGTCCTACATAAACTTGTTTATCATTTATCAGCATGCCATTTAACTTGTCGATTGCATTTTGGGCAGATTCTTCATTGTCAAATTGTACAAAACCATAGCCTTTGGACTGGCCAGAAGCATCTGTTGCTATCTTGCAAGAAAGAATATTACCAAAAGCAGAAAAAGTCTCGTGTAAAGCTTTGTGATCAATTGCCTTATCCAAATTCTGCACCACCAGTAGAATAAGAAAGTATAAGATTAAAAAGGGAAACAAAACAATTGGGGGGACAAGTTCATTAACTAGTCAACGCTCATACAAGTACCTTGATAAATATATTTGCTGTACCACTCTTCCGAATACTAGGATCCCTATTAGAATACATAATCCTAATGGATTTGTTGTTCAGCGGAGTGAAATTCAGTACATCCACAGCTCTGGCCGCTGTAGATAAAATACACCAACACACAGTAAGCAATAACTCCACGTGTATTTACGGTTAACTGAATGTGAGTGTTAGTGAAAGAGAGGAGCAATTCCCTAGAACGAATTAGGAATAACAAAAGAACACGCAATACAACGTTTAATGTCTACTAAAGAGTATATGGCATATAAAGTAAAAGCTACAAGAATGTTATTTACAACAGAGTTTTAAAGGTATAGTACACTGCCAGGACATAGTCGATAGAAGTAAAAGGACGGACTTAAATAAACACATTCATTAAAGTGAGATACAAAATTTTCCACCAATCTAGGTTATTTATCAGCATGTACAAACGCCATTGATATAAACTAATCACTGCTAATCTCATGAAGTTTAATCCGGAGATACAGGGATGATACACGTCTAAAGAATCAATGCCCAACTAACTACAATCTTCACCGGTAGGAATACTCATGGAAATACAGGAGAGGTTTAATAAAGTAAACTATAAGACAGAAAGGACTAACCATCCTGGGGGTTACTGTAATTAACATAGCCGTAACCGAGGGATCGACGGGTAGTGAGGTCCCTGCAGACCCGAACAGAAACAACTTGGCCAAGCCGGTTGAAGAGATCGTAGAGCTGAGAATCGTTCACATTCTGGTCAAGATCCCCAACGTACAAGGATGTAGCCGTGAATTGGTTCAAAGCCGTTGTCGGCGCGACACCATTGGAAGCCGACACGGGACTCTGATGCTGCACCTGAATTTGCGCCATCTCACCCGCAAAACAGAAACCTCTGTCTAGTTCCTTCTTTTCCTTTTGCTTTTGCTTTTGTGGTGCTTTGAGATATTCCGGTAACACCTCTCCTCTTGTTGTTCAAGATAAACCCTAGAGAGAGAAAACAACGAAAATAACAGTTCGAACGCTAAATTGATAATTACCAAATCTGGTAATCTAAACCCTAAGCAGTCGCAATAATTATCTGAGCAAGTAACTTGAAAAATTGGAGGAAATTTTTTGGATTTTCAGCGTAAGAAGTGGTAATAGGTGGAAGAGGAGAGGGAAGCGTATAATGGGGGATAAACCCGTCGGGTATCCGAACGGTGGCAGAGCAAAGAAGAACCAGAAACTGAATTTTTTTTCCTTTTTGGGAGGGCAGACCCGATCTGCACCGCACCGGCGTATACGTAACAGTGTAGATTATATAGTGGGATTGGGAAACCCTAGTTTAATTCGAAGATGAAATTTCGACCGTCAGATGCCGTTAGACGGCGTAGATCTAAACGGCTAGATGAATTTGAGACCCAGTGAGGAACTCAATAAATTCCGTATCTTGGATGAGGGGATCCGGATCCGAGTTCAGGCATGTGCGGCGTATACATAACGTGGCATGCTCGCAGTGTACCACCACGTTATCGGTGATTCTTTCTAATTCTAAAGTTCCAAGTAGACTTGAAAATCCTGAATGAAAATATTAACATTGACCTGAAAATTGGAATAAAATATTTATTTTAATGTAAAAGCATAAATAAGAAATTAAATATTTTCAAATATGTATTATTTTTAAAAAGATATATATACGAAATTATTTTAAAATTAATACATATATAAGAAGAAAACAAATACTTTTAATATCTCACAAATTCAATCTACATTTCAATGTGAGCACAAGACCATTTATGCTATTTTAAAATAGGCTTGCTAACTCTTAATGGCTAAAAAATCGAGAATGTAGTATAGGAAAAATTAAAGTTAAAATTCAAAAATAGTACAAGGATTACACAATATCTACAGTCTTATCTTCAAATAATACAATGAAGCCTTATCTTCAAGTAATACGTTGAGTTTGTTGTGTAACCGGTGTGGACTGTGTAGTGATATCTTGGTGCAGTGTTTACATTGCCATGGACTCTCACTTGGTTTGAACATGCAGCTCTTGGAGTTTTTTGTCACCCAGATTCTCTCCATCACTTGATATTTGTATATGTGGCAAGGCTTCCTTATCCCTCCGATTGTGGGAGTTTGGCACCTTATTACTCCTGTTTAGTGGGTCAACCTTATCTTTTCTTTGGCTCCCACAACTGCTGCCAACTTTTATGTCAATACCTCCTGCAAATTATGCCGAGGTTGAAGACAAAGTTTGTTGCGGAAGTGTTAGACTATTTATTTTAACATTGGATTAGTCAACAAGTCAGCACGGTGGTGGAGATGTGCTAAGTAATGAGGAGACCAAGAGCAACACGTTCTCGCACAGAGTGATAACCCATCTCAATGTGTTTACTGCGAGCATGAAAGACTGAATTAACTGTCATGTGAAGAGCACTAAGAATATCACAGTATAAGGTCGGAGAAGAATGAAGAATGAGTAGATATTTCAAGATGAATGTAAGCCAAGTGAGTTCAGCTATGGTATTGGCCATGGCTCGATATTCGGCCTCAGTACTAGAATGGGAGACTGTAGGTTGTTTCCTTGCACATCAAGATATGATATTGCAGCTAAGAAAAGTGCAGTATCCAGTTGTGGAACCTTTGGTTATTGGACATCCTGCCTAATCAACATATGAAAAAGCATAAAGAACAAGTGGTGTGTTAAAGGTGAAATGTAATCCGAGATGAATGGTTCATTTCACATATCGAAGGTGTCACAACGTGACAGCCGGTGAAATAGCCATCATTTTATGACTTTGGGCGCGTAAGGGAATACGCAAAGAAATTTAGGAATCGCCACCAATTAATTGGAAGGATAATTAGAATCCTTAAAAATGAATGAAAACTGGCCCTTGAAACCAGAGGAAGAGTTCGGGAGTCTAATTACGTGTGGGGAAGGTGTTAGGCACCCCACGACGTCCATCACTAAGGATGGTTACCCTAAATTGTCTGTGCTTAATAATTTTACTGTATTATAATTACCCCATTTATTAATAAAATAATATTAGACAAAAGATGAAAAAATAAATAACTAGACCTGCCTTACAAAGTAAGTGCTTACGTACCCCAAAAGGGATTAAGGTCAACGTAGTTCGAAATTTCGTTAAATTGACTAATAAAAGGGCACTAAGACGTTTAAAAGGGCACTAAGCTTCCTTCATTGACAACATTACAAAGATGTTGCATTTTTTGAGTCCCTAAAAGGTCAATGGCCCCTTTATTTTTTAATAACTATAATATAAATGCTTATGAATGTCCTAATCATTAATGCCACAACTTTGTTGTGCCAGCTTTATTTCCATTTGAGAAATACAACTTTGGCGAGTTAGATAAGACATAAAGATCACCTCTACAAGTCCATGTTAATAGGTGTTGCCCTGTTACTTGATCCTTAACGTGAAAACCAACGTTAGAAAATTCACAATTAACAAGAAATTGAGACGTTAATTGACTAACAGAGAGTAAATTTTTTGTTAAGTCATGAACAAATAAAATATTCTGAAGTGGTACAGTGGTACTGTTTTGTTTAACAGTTGACTCACCTACACCACTAATTTTCGTATATGAACCATTGCCAATTAAAACAGAGTCCGTGCCTGTGTAGTTTCTAATTTTTGAAAGCATGTATGGCTTACCTGTCATGTGGTTTGATGCACCTGTGTCTGATGTCCATAATGTATAAGCTATATTATCCAAAGTAAGAGCTGCTAGTGCTTGTAGAACATCATCTTGAGTGGTCAATTTCTTTGGCACCCACCAACAGATTTTGGCAACATGGCCCATTACGCCACAATACTGACATTGTTCATTACGGTACATATCTCGTTCTGCAAGTGTCATTCGATGTTCACCAGGGGGTGGAGGCCATCATGGCTTTGGATTTGATCCTAAATTATCATATTCCTTTTGAACACCCCATGGTTGTCGAGCTTGGAAACCACATCCAGATGAACTAAAATTTTGGGACCCACTATAAGATTGACGCGAAAGTTGTTGTTACCCAAAAAATGCTAGATGAGTAGTGGAATTCTGACCATCTGTATATCCAGGGAACCAGTTGCATCTCTGATCAAAGCTTTGAAGTTGTGAGACTAGCTCTGTATAGGTTGGACTTGGTGGTTTGAGCATGGTGGTTGTGAATGGTTCATATTGTGGACCTATGCTTGTGAGAAGAGAAAATAGTTTTTCTTATCTGACATTGGCTTACCTATAGTGGCTAAGATATCACAGAGGCTTTTAAATTTCCTAATGTGCTCACTAATGGTTTTATCATCTTCTTTTTGAAGGCAAGTGGTTTGTTGTCTAAGTGTAAATTATATTTCTTGAGAATCTTGTGCATATTCATTCTTAAGAGCTTCCCAGATTGTGTGGGCTATATCTAGACCTATGACCAGGCTAAGTGCTTCTTCTGAGAAGGCGCCAATGAGGCACCCTCGAAGTAGGCGATCATATTTTCTCCATGCAGCATATGCATCACTTAGTGTTTGTGTGTCTATGGTAGTGGTTGTGTATTTTGAAGGAGCTGGATCTTCATTGGTAAGATGACCAACGAATTCTTGACTTTCGGCGATAGCTAAAGCTTGTTCACGCCATAATGGGTAATTAGAGGGATTGAGACAAATTGTGATGAAATTACCTACATTGAGAGTAAGTGAAGCCATGGTGTGTGAATGAGATTACTGTATGAGACTGTGTGTGATAACTATGTCAAGTGCTCACCTAAACTCTGATACCAAGAAGAAAAGCATAGAAGAAACAAATACTTCTATGATTTCACAAATTCAACCTACATTCCAACGTGAGCACGACCATTTATACTATCTTAGAATAAACTTGCTAACTCTTAATGGCCAAAAAATCGAGAATGTAGCACAGGAAAAACTAAAGTTAAAATTCAAAAATAACAAGTACAAGGATCACACAATATCTATGGCTTTATCTTCAAATAATACAATGAAGCCTTATCTTCAAGTAATACGTTGAGTTTGCTGGGTAACCGGCATGGACTGTGTAGTGATATCTTGGTGCAGTGTTTACATTGCCATGAACTCTCACTTGGTTTGACCATGTAGCTCTTGGGGTCTTTTTGTCACTCAGATTCTCTCCATCACTTGATATTTACATATGTGGCAAGGCTTCTTTGTTCCTACGATTGTGGGAGTTTGGCACCTCATCACTCTTGTTTTGTGCGTCAACCTTCTCTCTTCTTTAACTCCCTCAATTGCTGCCAGCTTGTGTGTCAATAATATATAACTAATTATTTTATATATAATATCCTATCATGTATTCAACTTGAATTCATTTTATTTTATAGTTGGCATCTAATCCAAAAATAATTTGAGTTTTATTTAAAAGGCTAAATTTAATTTGAATACCAAGTTAGATTATAAATTAAATTTTTTTAGGTTGGCAAATGATTAAGTTAATTACTTTAAAATTTTAAATTAGTTGACAAATTTTTAGAGATGTTGTTAATCATATCGAAAAAACTAAACTGATAACAAAGACTGACACAGTAAACATCTTGAAGTTATATATGGGTTGTATTATTGGTATTTCTTGTGACTAACTTTAATTGAATTTTTTAAAACTATTATTTATTAAATTGTTTTTATTTATACAAATTAAATAGTTAAATTATTTATTCACATTATTTATTATATCAATCATTTATATAATTTAATTATTATTTTAATTGATAAATTTTTTATCTTCATGATCTTCTTCCTTATTATTTTGTTCTTTTTAAATTCTTAGTTAAATTTTTAAATAATAAATGTTTTATTAATATCTTTAATTCTATTAACAAGATGATGACATATATAAATATAAGCAATTGATAATAATTAGTGTATGAATAAAAAATTTAAATATTAATTAATTAAATATCTTAGTTATATTAAAAACTATTTAATAAGTTTTAAAAATCTCAATAAAAGTTAATTATAAATACTGCTAATAAACAACTAAGGAGTGTCAGCATTTACACCTATACCTATACTGGTCTCTAGATAAAATGTATACATTTTAAAGTATATTATTTTTGAATCTAATATAAGGATATGTTTAGAGGAAGAAAAAAAAGAATTTGAGAGTTTCTTTATAAAGAAAATGATGATAGAGGAGCCAGGGACAGAAAAAGAAAGAGTTTGGGACTCCAATGTCAATGGGTAAAATGTTGATGGGTTATATTATTGTTTTTTAATTTAAGCAATTGAAAGTATAATTAAGTTTTATTTTTATATTAAAAAATTAGAAAACATGTATAATTGTGAGTTCAGGTTGGGGTCAAGTTTATACAGACACGTGTATTTTAAATGGCAATTCCTAAGTTATTCTGGGTATAGAATATTTTATAGTAGATTTTTAACTTTTTAATTTTAATTTTGTAATTTTTTTATAATTTTTATTTTAATAAATAATTTAAAAGATTATGGAAAAATATAATAAAATTTTTCTTTATTTTTTGATTTATTTTTGAATATTTATGTTATAATGTATTGTTTAAATTTTGTTCTTTTAAATTATTTTTTAAAATAAAAAAAATAAAAATTTACTCATAAATATCGTAGAAAGACCATTTATTTTGGTTGTCAAAATATCATTAATTTGATATTACAAACTGGCACATGGGTTTGGAGAAAGCAGAAGCCATTGCAGGGCACCCAAGCTAATACACATGGCCAAGTCCTCGTGTTTATCAGATTGATTCGGTCAATTGTTGTGATGGTGTTGTTAAGCTACATTGGAATCTACTAGTATGTTTTATTTTTTTTATTTTAAAAAAGAGTAAAAAAAAGCACAAAATTCAAAAAAAAAAAGAGTAAAAATTCAAATACAAAAAAAAAAAACAATTAAAGAAAGAAAAACAAAAAAACATGAACAAATATATAACTTAAAAAATATATTTTTTAATTTAAAATAATGTATTTATTTAAAATGACAAAATTAAACTAAAACAAACCATTAGAGACTGATTTAATTTAGTTAGGTTTAATCAGTTTTAGATTTTTAATTTATTTTTTTGATTTAGGTCTAAATAATTCAAACTATAATGAATTAAGGTTTATTTTATAAAAAAATTAATGAGAAGATATTTTTTATAAGCTTAACAACTTAATATTTAGTCAAAAATTTAATTTTTCATTTCATTCAATTTTTACTTTAAAAAATTAAATTAAACAAAGTCTATTTGTTTGCCATAAGAAATACACTTTGAATATTTTTTCTATTTACTTTTATCTGTCAGAAAAAAATTGGATTATCTTTTAATAGTTTAATTTAATTTAATTAATTTGATTTGATTTGATTTGATTTATATAATTAATTTAGATCGCCCACACTTCTAAAATCAAGAAAGTTCATATGCAGCATATCTAATTTAAAAACACACGTTTACCAAAAAAACACACACAAACGAACCAGCAAAAAGTCCCAAATTCAAGAGAGCCCAGAAAAATCTAACGGAACGACGAGAGGAGGCCTAACTCAAGAGAGTCCAGCAGAGTCTTCCAGAACCACATATCTCAGCCCAGTTCGAGGGCAGAGAATCTTTCAAAAAAAACACTGGCAATCAAGTCAGTAGCTAGGATTCCGAATTTATAAATCATTTATGAAGTGAGTTAATTATTAATAAATACAAATATATATCTGATATAAGATTTACAAAATTTACTTCTAATATATACGATTGATTCACAATATTTTTTTTAAAAATGGAATCTACGAAAAAAATTCTCTATACGATTGATCGGTCAAAGAAATCAACAACCAAACATAACAAAAAAGTTAAAAAGCCTCACTTACCTTATAATTGGATCACAAATTTGTTAACGAGGGCCTTTCATTCGAGTACAGCCCACGAGCCCGCGCAAGCATTAAACAAAAAACATGTTTTGTTTGGACTCTAGCCCAAAAAGAACAAATTAATATGTGTTGCACTTTTTAAAATAATAAAATAAACTCTATTACTACCCAAAAAAAAGTTAAATCTCATTTAAATGATGAATATACATTTAAGTTGTCATGCCCCAAATCCAATAACATGATCGATGTAGGAAGCCACTTTGACATTTTATCAGCTTGTTCTATGACTTTATATAGTACAATTCAAAATAAACTCAATTTAAATTCAAACAATTTATAAACCAAGTGTATAAGGTTATAAATTTTAAATATGAAATACAGACATTTCAGGATATAACCCACAATTAAAAATGGATAATTTCACCACATAGAAATTCATATCCTTGGGGCATAAAACAAGAGACGACATTAACAACTAATCAAAATAATTCGTATTTACATAATATGACCAAGACACAAAATGACCCTATGCACTTCATAGCCAACACGTCTAAATGCTTTCTCAAAACGCTCTACCAAGATGAATGCCTACCACAACTAGTTGGCAAGTTAAGCAACAAAATGGAGGCTCAAGAGATTTGGCACTTGCAATTTGATTTGAAAAATAAAAAGGGAAGGGGCGAGTTACAAAGACTAAGTGAAATGAAATTTTCTACCAATCCTACACATAGAAACCACATAAAATTATAGAAATATAAAATATAGTAAGGGAATTAACGTAAAAAAGACTTTAGGAAATGAATTCATAACAAATGAACATTTTATAATTTGGAAACCAAGATCATTTCATAAAGAGGTAAGTTTGAATAATATAATTAAAAATTTTAAACAATTATCAAAGTAAATATATAATAAATTTCAAAATATAAGGGAAAGATGGATCCAATAGTTATTCTCATTGGTAATTATTTCTCATGAAACAATGTATCACATGCATCCGGAGT
The DNA here is from genome assembly GCA_034509205.1 of Ceratonia siliqua. NCBI lineage: Eukaryota > Viridiplantae > Streptophyta > Magnoliopsida > Fabales > Fabaceae > Ceratonia > Ceratonia siliqua. Next base: position 1,660,899 of record JASKGM010000008.1, read on the forward strand.
AATGAAATAATTCACATGCACATTCCAATGACCTACCTTATACCTCTCCTAAATAGTCCATGGACAAACAAATACTAGATGCACCTAGGATTACCCTATAGAAGTGTCAAAAATCCACAAAAAACTTTGCTTATCAATAAGCTTATATTACCATGCATTTACAAATAATTTAAGCATACAATATTACAAATTTACAATACTTTTCTATAATAAAAACATCATTATAATTTTTATTTCAATCACATAATTAAACATTCAGAAGTTCACATAATTGGAGTTCATTCCCAATAATTATAAAATTACTTTGCATAGCAATATTTTCAAAAAAAATAAGATTTTGGGCATAAAAGGATAATTAATGTAACTCCAAGATTAATAAGAAACATATTTAAAATGATCTTTTGATTAAAAAAAATAATTAATATAGTTTCTAGACTAAAAATTATTTCATATGGTTCCATATATATAGTTAAGGTAAAAGCTTAACTCACCTTACTAACTTCAAAACACTCATGAGAATTTATGCCACAACATGATAAACTAAAAAGAATTTTAATTATCCTTGGGTTTATTCATATCTCATTGGTTGCAAACAAGTAAGCTTTAAATTCTTAATCCTATTGAAATGAATTTGAGCTATGCTAAAGCCATTGTCAAGGAGGATATTAATAGCAAAAAATTTTAACCCCTAAAGATCAAGATACTAACGGGCTGGCCCGGCCCTCTTCGAGTTACAAAAAAAACGGGCTGGGCCTTTTTTTGTCGGGTCTCTATTTGAAAGCTCTAAGTCTAACCCGACTCTCAAGGGCTTCAAGGTCTAAACGGGCTTAAAATGGCATAATAAAAAATTTTAAAAAATAAAATACAAAATTACTTACAAAAATAACAAACACATATTCTAAATTAATCAAATTGCGACAAAAATATTTGATGTCTTTGATTTCTTCCCTTCGCATCATAAAATATAGAAATTTGTAAATAATTAAAATTAAAATATATGGCTTAAACTGGTTATGAATACCTAGTGTTTATTTATATGACATAATTATTATATTTAAGAAGTTTTAACAAGATATAATGGTGCAACATATATATTGGTCATAATTATTTAATATCGTACCATTTAAATTAAACCACATAATAAAAATTTGAGCTTATAAGTTATAACCAAATAATGGAGCGAATATATATATATATATATATACATTAATTGGGTACTGTCTACATTAATAATGGATCCCTAGATAACATTGTATGTAATTAGTAGTAGAAACGTAATTGTTTAAATAAAAATGGTGTGATTTAAATAAGTTAAGATACTCCAAGTAATTAAATACAGTACTATGATAATAAGAAATTTATAAATAATTCATAAAAAATGTGTTTAATTCATATGCTAATTAAAATAAAAAATTAATATAAATAGATATAGATATAAATTAATATAAATATATATAAATTTAAATATAGGTTGTTTAATTCATATACTATTTATGATAAAAAAATTAAAAAAAAAAATTCGGGCCAGTGGGCTAAGCCCTTATTGGCTCGGCCCTTATAGGTCCGAATCCGACCCTAACCTTCAAAACGAGTTGGCCCGTCGGGCCGGGCTTATAATTGATTGTGCTACGAGAAACCAAGAAGCACTAACCCCAAAAATGAAAATCGTGGGCATTGTGAACAGGAGAAAAACTGAGAAATTCCCACAAAAACGCTATTGATATTTTCGGGCTGCTAGAACTTCTGTTTCCTCACGTTGGTTCACGATTTTTCTACTACAATTGGTGATTGGGAGCTGCTGTACACTGCAATTAGTCCAAAAAGGCCGAGTTGCAGCAGCTGGGCGGATAGGTAGTAAAAAGAACAGCCGAGATAAAGAGAGCTGGGAATAGAGTGGCGATTTTATGCATAAAAACCAGAAATAAATGGGGAAGAGGTTTTCTATACTCGGTGGGTGAGATGGAAGGAAACAAGTTGGCTAACTTCAGGGAGCTTCTCGGGCATTCAGAAATGAGGGGAGAAAAGAGGGGCAGATTTCTTTTATTTGCCATCTTTCAACATTTTTTTATAATATAATTAAATAATTATTAAATAAAATAACTAGTAAATTTACAAAAAAAAATCCCTAAACCGAACTGAAGACATTACATAAGCCTTCTCTTTTCTACGAGCCTATTCATCGATCCTCTCAATATAAACTCTAAATGCTTAGATATTTAGATTTCTTAAATAGTCCTAAGATTCGATTAATAGATAATACTTCATTATATGTATATTTTTGTGATCGAAATTAGAAACATGGTTAAATTTTGTTTTCCATTATTTACACTAATAAGACATATTTTTCTCTTTAAAACCTATATTTTCTTCCATTTAAAATAATAACCCCTTTAATTTATTTAAAAAAATAATATTTCATTTTTTTCATTTCAAATGCATTAAAAAATAAAATATTTATTATTGTTGTAAGAATTGGACCAGACCAAACCACTCAGTTCGATTCTTAAAAGAAACCAAAAGACATTTAAACCGGTCAATATCGGGTCCATGGTTCCCAATTCGATTCTCATAAGAAATTAGAGGACATTTAAACTGATCAAAAAAATGGTTAAATCATCCAAATCAGCAGTTCATCTGATTTCTTGATTAATGACGTGGCACCTTGTGGAACAGTCACATCATGGGCTTGGCTAAGACAATGAGTAGGGGTGGAAGTAGGTCAGACGACTTATTAGGGGCCTATAGCCTGGCCTGATCTATTTAGTAATTTAGGTTAAGTCAAGGCATTTTTAAAAGCCTATTTAGTTAAATAGGTCAGACTCTTATATCAAAGGCCTGGCCTATATCATTTTTATAATATAT
>JASKGM010000008.1:1673520-1691579 GCA_034509205.1 Ceratonia siliqua
AATATTCGCGTAGTTAATTAACTAGTAAGTACCTGGAGGTTGGAGGTGTCCCCAAGGGGAGCAGTTGATGTCAATAACTTGTCCAAAATCATCAGGACGTAGTGCATGACTATTGTGATCCTGATCTCTCGTACTCATGTGATCATCCTGATCCATGTTTTGTGAAAGCACAAGAGTTGAAGTTGGCGATAGCATGTCAACCACAGTGTGTGTTTGTTGATCTCTGAGTTCAAAAGCAAGAGATCAATTTAATTTGTGATATACAAGTAGCTAGCTAGGAATTGACAAATTGACTTGAGTTCCAATTCAAAATACCTGACACTGAGAGGTAGAAACCCATTGGCATCCGCAAAGTTCAGGTTCTGAACCTGCGGAAACCAGTCCACCAAGTTCTTTGAGCTTCCGGTTACATCTACTGGTTTTGCCACATGTGGAGATGCATGAGAAATATACTCTTCCTCCAGAACCCGCTGTTCAAACGGAAATTTTTTCCCTAGTGAGCTTTTGTATACTATATAAAATACAAGTTAAAAAGATGCAGTTAATTATGATCAGCGGTAGTTAATTAAGCAATAAAACCTACTTTTCGTAGCTGCACTTGTTTTAGAGTTTCCAGGAGGACGTGTTCACAATATTCGGCCTCACACAGTGTCGTGATTTCAGAAGGATCTCCTTCGAATATCCTACAAAATGCTATAAATCAGGGTTGATTTAATTGATGATAGCAAGAGAAGATGAAGTCAAGGTACCTCAGCCTCTTCTCCATTTCTTCCAATTGAGACTTGCAAATGAAAAGTTCCCTTTGAATATCCTAAGTTTGAATAGAATGATCAGTACATGTATATTCAATAGATATGCTAGATGGGATACAATGTTCATGTAAAAATATATACCTCAAGCTGGGAGTCTGCAGTCATAGGGCTGCCTCGCAAGACATTCAAGTGTAGTTAAGACTTGAGATAACAAGTTGTGGTAGAACCACTAATTGACTAGAGTTTAAAATCAAGACCAAGTCGCATAATTAGAGCTAAAAAAATACCTAGGGGCTTGATATATTTGATCGGTTTCAACTTTCAACTTACAAAGCACCTTTTGAATATGCTGCAGAGATATGATGAAAATTCATATATCATTTCGGAAGAATTCCCAGTAACCATTGAAAATTGGTGTACTGTGCAACACGTGAATATATTAAGCGGGGCTAAATTACCTCTTGATTATGCATTCTTCAGAATTGCACCGCCACCGTACCAAGAAGGCAATAAACCAAAGGAAGCAACGTATTAGGATAAAAAGAAATACTATGATCATACGCCGATAAGAAGGAAAATCACTTCGAATTATAAAAGAGTATGTATAACACGCGAGATTATCTCAGAGAGCGTGGAAGGGAAATCATACCTTCCGCGTTCGTGCTCAGGAAGATTAATATATCTCTCAAGAATTTCTTCAATGCTTCAAAATTTATAAACGAAAGAAAAAAAAAAGATGAGTTTATTTATATTTTATAATAATCAATTAACAAGTTATCTTCCGAATAATGTACTGTATGATGAATATCAGAAGCAGACATAGTATGGTAAGGCCACGTTTATGAGGTCGCGGACCTTTTGCTCCCAGAGAAGAGACTTGCTCTCCCAGACGGGGAAAACATGATCAGAGCTACGTCAACATCACAAAGAACAGAAAGTTCATAAGCTTTCTTGATTAGCCCGTTCCTCCTCTTTGAGAAAGTGACCTGCCTGTTCGTTGCGTTCTCAATCTTCTTGATCTGAAGCTTCACTCTCCCCATCTTTCGCCCGCCCAGTGGTTTGATTCCGGCTTTTTCTCTTTATGGAAAATCTATATGCACTTAAAAAAGTTAGTCTGCACTCTTCAGTGATGCAAAGAGGTCAGAGTTAATACATCACATCGCTCACAGAAGGACTGAAGATTTTGTAAATGAGATTGAACCAAACCACATGTTACCCAAATTCATTGAAGTGAAAAGAAACTGGAAACTTAGGCGGCGACAAGAGATGAAAATAAGGAAAAGGGAAGAAATGTAGGTGACGAGTTTTGTCTGTGTCAGGCCATTTAGAAAAGGTGACGACTGAGGAGAGAGAGAGAGATGGCGGTTTATAGGGAGATAACTTAAGAATTAATCTGGTAATGGTGGTGGGTCGTAAAGGCAGTAAAATGGTTTTAACATGGATTCCTACATAAGACAAGGTTTTCCCTGTCAGCCATTATATGCAAGTTGGTCATGGATCATATCTATCGTTTATCATTTTGAAAACTCAGGTGAAAATGAGAATAACGTGAATTTCTGACATTTGAAACCTGATTTAAAGCAAAATGATCTGTCCCAATAAAATACGAGAAATAATATTAATAACAGGGAAGATTCGTTTGGTAGAGTCGTGAAATAGTGGGTTAGACAAGAGAATTATAAGAGCAAAGTAGAGAAGGAGAAAGAGGGGAGGAGATCTTGGCAGTACTTCAAGTTTGCGGTCTTGGCTTGCGGACGAGGTTGATGAGGATGATTACACTGCCACACACGTAAACTGGTAATAATGTCAGAATCCATTGCCACGTCTTCAATGAACATGTTTTCTTGGAATCTGACTCTGGCTCTACTCTCTAATGGAGCGTTTGGTATGTATGTTCTTTTTTGTCCATAGAAATGATAGTTTATAGGAATCATAATTTTTAAAAATGTTATAAAATATATTTGATTAATTTTAAATATTTTTAAAAATATTAGTTAAAATATTTTATTTTTTATGTTTAGTTTAAGTATAAATTTTTTGGTAGTGTTAATACTTTTTAATTTTTACAAAAATATCTTTAAATAATCATTTATTTTTTTCACTTACTTCTTTATATATAATAATTGATAAATGTTAAATACAAGTTAATTTATATAATTATATTATTTATTATTATTTTAATATTTTTAATATAATTATTTATTTTATTAAAATTTATTAACTACTTTTTAAATATTTTTATATTTATAATTAATATAAATTTTTTTATCCGTTACTTTTTTGTCTATTTTATTTATTTATTTATATTTTGTTTATATACATTATATATTATTTATTTTTATATATACTTTTTTATTATTCTATTAATTTTAATATAATATTAATTTTATCAAATATTTTAATATTTATAATATATAATAACTAAAAAAAAAGTATAAGTATGAGATAGGAACAAAATAAATTTTTTATATTTAGAAAATTTTTTATGTTTGTAAGAATGTAAAAATACCATCACTTCTCTTGAAAATATTTTGGCAGGAAAGTAGACCAAAAATTATTCATACAAATTTTAGTCTTTTTAAAATAATTTTTAAAAAATATGTATTAAATATAAGAATTTTTATTTCTTAAATTGAGATTTTCAAAAAATTAAAAAAAAAATCCTACCAAACGTGTCTTGAAAGTTACACAAGTCCGACATGTTTAACCTCATTCCCAATTTACCCGTGAATCTGATAATATAACCTATCATATAAGCCATTATTATAGTTTATATTTTGGATGATCATCATATATTTACGTTTTTTTTTTTGGTTGATTACAAATTACGATCATTCAAAATAAGTGACCATCGACGTGGATCCGCACTCCAATTTATCACCTTCTTTAGTCTTGCCTGTTCGAATATGTTTTAAAAAGAATGACTTTTATAGAATGAGAAGTTGATTCTGAACAAATAATAACTTTTAGTATAATGAGAAGTTGTTTTGCGCTCGGATGCAATACATGAAAATAACTTTTGAATCAGAAAATATGTTTGGTTGTAAAATTATAAAAAGACGTTTGGTTGATAAAATTATTGAAAATTGCATACATAAAGAATTTAACATTAAAAATTTTTAATCTGAAGAAATTAAAATTATAATTTAAAAATAATAAAATGAAAGTGAGTACTGACAGTCTGATAACCATTAAAATGTACTTAATGGTCAAAATGTATTTATCAATGCATAGGGAATCGATTATTATTCCAATAATTAATGATTAATCTGTAAAAAGTCGAATTCAACCTCACCAAAGATGTATAATTCAACTGTTAAAGAGATCGAATTCAACTGATTAATCTGTAAAATGTCGAATTCAATCTCACTAAAGAAGTAGAATTTGACTGTTAAAGAGGTCGAATTCGACTGATTAATCTGCTAAAGGTCGAATTCGACAGCCATTCAACTCTACAAGCATTTAACTCATTCGTAAAGAACAAATTTATAAGGAAAACATAAATCTAACCCCCAAAATAACAAATTTAACATCTACAACTGTGAGAATCAAAAAATAAAGTAACAAAAATAAAAAAACCCTAACTGCCCAAAGGAATCAAAAATAAAGAACAATTTCACCTGCAACCAATAAACAACCAACTGCGCTGGAGGAAGGGTATCTTGGTCACCGGCTTCAAGATAGGAAAGTCTCTCTCTTCTTTCGTGATTTCCTTTAATTTGAAGTTAAGAAATTTGTCTTCAAATTAAATTAAGTTTTTTCATTCTCAGTTTCATTCTACTTGAAGGTAAAAAGAGAGCCGAACATTACATGTATTATTTAGAATTTCTTTTGGCTTAATCAGAATTCATTCCCTCCTGTTAAAAGGAGATCCGAACGGGGCTGAAGTGTTGGGGCTTACCTGTTTTCTATGCTTCATTTATCTATTCCTCACTTTTTTAACGGTACTTTTATTGTAGGGTGTTTAGGTGTAAGTGTAACACACAATTAGCAATATAAACAATATTAATAAAATAATTATTTTATATAATACGATAATTACATTTGTTTGTTAAATAATTTATTATATATATTTTTAGAGAATACTTAAAAAATAATAATTAGATTAACATATGACACAAATGGCACTCAAAAATAATTTTTTTTATTTTATTGCTAATTTCATATAGAGAATTATATTTTTATGAACTAATTACTATCTAGCAGAGCCTATCGCACCACCCCCCTAACTGGGAGAAGAGAATTGTTGTAAACTTGTAGTGAGCCAGAGGATTGTGATCATCATGGTAAACACGTCTCAACTCCAGATGCTATGGCCGAGAGAGAAGGCCCGTTACACGTGTAACAAACAAGACTCAACATGAGTGATTCTGCGGACAAACCTGAAGAACCATGCATCGTCACAACAGCCACTCGTTGAAGATACCATCTTCACTCTTCCTTCAAATTAATCTGTCATCTCGTGACTCGAGGGAGGAAGTATCTATTTGTAATAACTGAGATAGCATACTGTGGAAGTAAATGACTGAAGAAATTCCAATCCCATTCACTTGTAGGTGTATGACTGCGCAGAGCATTGTGGTTGTCCACCCATTTCTCAAACCGAACAGAGGTTGCATGACTTACCGTCCCCGATGCACCACCCCGGCCCACACCATCCAGAGTTTGATGCCTTGTCTTTGTTATGCCCTTCCAATTAGGGGTGGACCTAAGTAATTCTCACTGGGAGACTACAAAAAATTAGACAATTTTTATTGTAAGCTAAGGGTTAAATTATAATATTTGTATTTTTATATAATAAATATTATATTATATTATATTATTTATTACCAATTAATCCCCAACTGGAATTCATAAGAAAAAGCCTTGCTTCAGAGTGTTTGTGGAGGTTCCTAGTTGTTGTAGTCAGTTATAGCTAAGCTAGAATACATGCTTATAGTGTTAATGGATAAGAGATAATATCAGCATTCCCCATCAGCAAGGCATCGAATTTTAATCTTCAATTGATTTCAGAAAGGTGTACAGTGTAGGGTAGCTTCTAAGGGGGATGCAACTTCCATTTACATGCCAATTTCTCACACTCCTGGCCGCACACATCATGTGTGTTTTGGCTATCAATGCCTTGTAAGTGGAGAACAAATGCCATTTCCTCCTATTGCAATTGAACTGAGCAGTCATGGGACAACGAAGAAAGAGAACCCGGGAACTGTTCCAGTATGACCCACTTATACGCTTTGTTTTTTTATTCTCTTAACCTGCGGTGATAAGAGATAAACCTGTCCATCGCATGAGTTTGCCACACGCCCTTTTCAAATCATGAAAAGGATTTGATTTGAAAACAAAGTATGGAAAATTATTATTTTTCATTGGCTAATCTAAAAATGCCTAATACTAGGATAGACTATACAACCCCATTGCCTTTTCGAGTCTCCAATGCACAACCATTTATTTACTTTTGAACATGGAATCTGCTGATGGATTAGTGCGTGATTTAATTGCTTCATCAACCATCTTATTTCTGCGGAATCAGAATCGCATAATAGGCCGGCAAAATTAAAAGCTCAAGGGACTTCAGATGATCATGAAATTAACCGCGGCGCCCTGGACGTGTGGCTCTCCTATTGGACCCATTTACCCGATTGCAACGCCCGGTTTACGCTACGTAGCCATTTGGCTTTGACAGCGTGTGATAAAGATGTGGTGATATAAATATTGCATTGCTCTTCAACGGAAGCCATAGTTGCACGGAGCTCACTGTATATTCTCATCCTGTTCACGCCTGAAATTATGAATTGAAGAAACCCGAATCTAAAAAAACCCTTGATCTCAACACTCTTCTGCCAGCTCAGCAATGAGTGCTCAGTCTCGAGAAGATGAATCCAGAGAAGATTATAGGGACCAAGAAATAAATCGGCTACTACAACCCCAATCCGAGTCACAACCATCGTTATCGGACGATGAAGAGGCCGCATATGAAGCAGGGAACAAGATCCTTATACTCGATTTGGACTCCGTCTATGATGAGGATTCAGCGACGGTGCCGCCTTTCTCCTGGAAGAAACTATGGCTCTTCACCGGTCCTGGATTCTTGATGAGCATAGCTTTTCTAGATCCGGGAAATCTCGAAGGGGATCTCCAGGCTGGAGCCATCGCCGGCTACTCCTTGCTTTGGCTATTGATGTGGGCCACTATCATGGGCTTGTTGATACAGCTTCTATCCGCAAGGATTGGGGTGGCCACGGGTCGCCACCTGGCGGAGCTGTGCAGGGAGGAATATCCCAATTGGGCTCGATTCGTGCTCTGGTTCATGGCGGAGGTTGCGTTGATTGGTGCTGATATTCAAGAGGTCATTGGGAGTGCCATCGCTATCCAAATTCTTAGCCACGGCGTGTTGCCGCTCTGGGCTGGAGTCATAATTACAGCTTCGGATTGGTAGGCATTTGCATCTCTTATTCTTGTTGTTTAGAACTTTTATCTGTGCAACAAATTCTTTTGGTTTTAATTTCGTTATCTAACACTCGGTCTGCATTGCTTATTTCATTGCTCTTTAATAATATTTGATTAATTTTGTGGCTGACTTTTAAATTTCTTAAGGAACCGTTCTAATCATTTAGCCAGTCCTTTCTGGTTGGAACTTACTAGCGGGATAGACTTTGCCACGCAGTTATTGTTGATGATTATTGCAGCACTTGCATAGGTTATCAGAATGCATTAATTTTACATATAAAACTCATGGTGAAAGTATTGCTCTAGGATCAAATTTAATTAAAGATCATAACCATCACGATTCATTACTAGAACTCATGAAAAAGAGATGCAAAGTATTTATTATAGCGTATAAGTAGAATTTATTTGGATTGTTGCTAATCTGTTCATATATCTTGAACCTAGACAACACATATATGTGGCAAGTTAAGCAACTAATTCAAGCTTTTCTGCTAAATATTTCATTCTCTTTGATGATATTTTCAAGCCTTTTACAACCCCTCTTTTTATACTTGAATGGCTGCTTCTGCTTGGATGTTATTTTTTAAAATTCTGCTTATCTTTAACACGTTGATGTGTTTCTGTTACACTTTCCGTTGGGCCACCCCTTGGTAATTTGACTGGTAACCACATGCCCAATGCCTTAGCTCACCAGAAATTTGAACCTCGAACCTATCTAGAAACTCCAAAAGTTGTGAGGTTCAATGGTAAAAAATACACTTTTATATGTTTGTGTTAGTGTACGGTTTTATGTTACTAAGACAACCATGCATTCATCAACATTTCTCCTTTTAACATTACAGGTTCCATCCCCTGCTTTCCATTTTCTGGCTCTGGTTTATTTTCTCTAATAAATTACTTGGATCCTTCCTACTTTTCGTGTCCAAACAAATTTAACTGTGCTTTGCTCTGCTATTGAACAGTTTCATCTTTTTATTTCTTGAGAACTATGGAGTGAGGAAGTTGGAAGCTGTTTTTGCAGTTCTCATCACAACTATGGCTCTTTCTTTTGCCTGGATGTTTGGTGATGCAAAACCTAGTGGAAAAGAACTTTTGATGGGTACACGCTTTTTATAACAGTGTAGTTTGAATATATTTTTCTATTTTAGTATGATGCAAATGTTTCTTTTGTTTAATAGCTGCCCCCTCCCCATGGGTGCTTCGCAAAGAAAAGGTTTTCACTATTCTTGATTTGTTCATGAATGTAACTGTGTTTGATCCTTCATGTAGGTATTTTGGTTCCAAGACTTAGCTCAAAGACAATTCGCCAGGCTGTGGGGGTTGTGGGTTGTGTCATAATGCCTCACAATGTATTCCTGCATTCTGCTTTGGTGCAGTCAAGGAAGATTGATCCCCAGAATAAAGGCCGGGTACAGGAAGCTCTCAACTACTATTCCATTGAGTCATCGGCTGCACTTTCAATCTCCTTCATGATCAATCTATTTCTCACAACAGTTTTTGCTAAGGGGTTTTACGGTACAAAGCAGGCCAATAACATAGGATTGGTAAATGCCGGGCAGTATCTTGAGGAAAAGTATGGAGGAGGACTCTTCCCCATTCTTTATATATGGGGTATTGGGTTATTGGCAGCTGGACAGAGTAGCACAATCACTGGTACATATGCTGGGCAATTCATAATGGGGGGTTTTCTTAACCTTCGTCTAAAGAAATGGTTGAGGGCGTTGATCACTCGAAGTTTTGCAATTGTGCCAACCATAGTTGTAGCTATTGTGTTTAATACTTCAGAAGCCTCATTGGACGTTTTGAATGAATGGCTTAATGTGCTTCAGTCCATGCAAATTCCTTTTGCACTAATACCCCTCCTCACCTTGGTCTCCAAAGAGCAGGTCATGGGGACCTTTAGGGTTGGGCCTGTTCTTGAGGTGAGCTAATCATCTTAATGTTCTTTCAGTACATCCAATGTTTATTAGAAGATCTCTTAAGCAACTTCGTGCGTGCTTTATGGTATAAAGTTATTTAATTTTATTAGGTAATTCGACTTTAATATATTTCAACAGACTCAATAAATTGGATGATGAGGAAAGGAAAGATAAGTTTCCCTATATTTTGCTTTGTCTCTACAGCCGCCGTTCTGTTTTGCGGTAATGGTTGTCTGTTTAGATTAATGGTCAGTTTTAGTCTGCAAATTACATCTCACAAACTTTTAAGATGTCTTTTGGCTATTCAAATTTATAGTTCAATCAATATTAATTATATGTGCCTTTTTGCTGGGTGAAAATGGAAATAAAGCAGCAGTATTATATCTAGAGACTATATTACTTTAGCTGGCTTAACAAATGTCTATGTCTGTGCTTTACCCTCATCTTGTTATGCCAAAGCTTAGGTGCTTTTTTTTTTATGACCATCTTAGTGCATCCTAGTTTAGTCACTGGATTACATGTGTGAATTTGCCAGTTGTTGGTCTGGATACATATTTTCTAGCTTGATCTTATTTACATGTTTTGCTGGTAAGGTTTCAATTTATATGTCTACTGCAGGAGTGTTTTATATCAACTGTCATCCAGCATAAAGTTTGTGTTTATGTTTGGATTTGTATTCATTCAGTAAAATATAATATAAATTACTTGGAAGATCTGTTTCTTCTGTAGAAACGGATAAAATAGCCATTGCCCTCTACTTTCCTCTTTGGAGGGAAAAATGTTTTAAAGAAAAAAAAAAAGCTTCCATGCGGGACACCTCATTCCATTGGCTTCCTTTCTTTCCTCTATTATAATGCATCCAAACCAGCGATTAAATGGTTCCTTACATCATTTTCCATTCTGATCCCTTTTGTTCCATCCATCCATCCAAACAAGCTGTTAGTTACAAAGTATAGAGTTCCATTGCAAGCAAAAGTCATTGAAAGTGTTAATTTTCTGACACGGATTGTTTCTCATCATGAATGATTCACTTTATTATTAAGCAGATAAGCTGCTTTAAATTTGGTTTATAATGTTGATTGCTTTAGAGTGTTGAATTGCTAAAGCTTCTGGGAATTGTCTCATAGTTCAGTAAACTGTTTTCCAGTGATTAAAATCATCTTAATTTTATTTCTAATGTTAGTTTTTTTTGTAGAGGGTGGCGTGGACTGTTGCTGCGCTGATAATAGTTATTAATGGGTATCTCTTGTTAGATTTTTTCCTTTCTGAGGTGAACGGCGTGCTGCTTGGTTTGGTAGTCTGCTCCTGTACAGCTGCATATGTGGCATTCATTGTATATTTGGTTTCACGGAGTGGTGCTCTTCCTTCCACTTGGGTTAATCTAATTCCCAAGGGGTTTTCTTTTACTGGAAATTAAGTCAACAAATACATCCTGAAAATGCTCGAAACAATTCTGCAAACTCCAGCTAGACAATTTTGCATGAGGATTTTGCTTCATAAACCATGAAGCTTGTTTCATACTCAAAATTTCTAACCTTGGTACATGCTTCAGATATTGGAAAGCACTTAATTTAGCTGTAGATCTTTTTAGCAATGTAGTTACAGTGGTTCCCTTCCATGTGTAAAGGAAGATGTGGATAGAACATCATTACAACTTGCCGGATAAGCTGCTTCCCTAGATAACTTATTCTTTTCCTAACAAGACGAGAACTGCTCCATTATTCTTTGATGTAAACATTTTGTTTGTAACACTACTAAAACCTGCACATTTTACTAATTGATTTTCCAGTCCCTGGGTGGCCGGGAGATGACATACATTTTATAGGGATTAGTCAATAGAGCAACATGGAGTAGATTTTCCCAATTATTGAGTCTTTCATTTCGCCTGTTTTCTAGTTCGTTATAATCGCATCAGAAGATGCTATTGAGTGGATGGGCACACTTGTGAACTGTTAGAACTGTAATCTGGCTCTGTCTCTGCTATTAACACTTGTGAACTGTTAGAACGAGGAATCAAGATCTTGCTTTAACGTAGGATATTCGATGATGGAATAAACACCGCTACCTCATGTACCAGAAATCCATGGAACTCACAACTATTTCCCTTTTTAGATTTTAATATTCCTCAACCCATTTTTCTTGGACTTGTTATCCGATAATCCCAGCAACGTAACGCATTTGTGTAATTATCTTTATTCATGTTTTTTGTTTGAAATATATAACGAATGATAGAATACAAAATTATTTATAAATTACTTAAACTTATCAATTCTATATCTTACATACATTATTCATGTTCCTTGCCAAAAAGATTTTCTATAACTCTTATAAAATTGTGGGCAATGAGAAAATCAAATATTATTCAGTTCAAGTGAAAAACCCAATACCATAAATGAATAAAACTCAATGTGGCAAATTAAGCACTTGTTAATCTAATTAACAATATTTTTAAAACACAGCAACTATAAGTGTCACAAATAACATATTAGTCAAACAATTAACCCTAATGTCAGAGGTTCAAATCCTTACTTCTCCAAACTAACCAAAAAAAAGGGCTATAGGTGAATGTAAGGGTAAAATGTTGACCAAAATGCAAGGTGTGGGCTCAAAAATGCGAAGAGAAGTATATTAAATTAGGATGAACTTAACTTGTGTGATTCTATATGCTGTATTTTATAATGAAGATTTTTTTTATAACTCAAATATTTTTAAAAGGGTATCATAAATTAGAATGTCATTAAAAAATAAAATCACATACAATAATATTTAAAAACACAATCATATTTTTTTTATCAAAAAAAAATTCTCATTAGTTATTAAGAAGGATTACATGGGAATGACCATATTAATTGAAGGCCGATCATCTAAGATAGAACCACAAGGATAGGCTATGATCTATATATGAATGACGCGGACTCAAGACTTGAACCGCAATTCATGCTTATTTTTCTCCGCCTCTGAATGTGGAAATAGTTTAACCCCGCAAGGCCCATGATATCTCTTTGAAGGTCAAATCAGTTACATGTCCCCATCCTTGAATATCATTAGAGCTGTAGATCTTTGAATAGATACCCATTATATTATATATATACCATTATTTTTATTTTTATTTTAAACGTTATAATTTTTTCAGAAAATATCAATCATTTTTATTTTTGATGATGATAGGTATGTTCCAGTTCCAGTTCCAGTTCCACCTTAAACAGTTAGAAACTGAACACGTTATTGAGGACCAACTTGAGAGCTATGAGTTAATTTTTAAAATAACAAATAAATCATTTTTTTTAATAAAACAAATAGGTGAAATAACTATGCTTTATTTATTTTTCATAATATTACGTGGCTAGCTTTCCGTGTAACTTTTTTTTTGGGCGAGAAACTTGTCAGGGGACAGTTTGGGGGCCCACAAGGTTTGGGCTGAAAAGGACGTGGGGAGAAATAACCTTTTTTGACCCAAGCGGTCAACGAAGGGTCCACTTTTTGGGGTTGCGTCTCTCCCGTTTCGCATACACGCATGAAAATTACCAAATATTGCATGCAGATTGCAGAATTATAAGTCTCTGACGACTCTCTTGACCCTCACTTCTCATTCAATCTCTTTTCTTTCTCCTTACTCCTAAGTCCTAACTTCTCGATCATCCCCAAATTTCGCTGATTTCTTTCCATCTAATTAATAATTAATAAAAATCACCTTCCTTTCCTCTTTTTTTGGTGCAACCCATGGTTAAATCCAAACTAGGAAACACAGAATCGAATCCTCTGAGAGGAGTCTTCCAAATCCTCTCTCACACGATCACATAGATATGCTTGACACACACTAACAATCTCTCCCAATAGCCGAAACCACCTGATAGAAAGGATGGGCATCCATTATAAACCAGAACAAGCTCAACAGCAGAGTGAGGTTCCAGAATCACCTTGTACCAACAGACTAGGAGACTCCTCCAAATGCCCCAAAAACCTCAGCCATCATATAGTAAAACAACCCAGGTTATTTGAAAAACTGCCATTCCCCTCCATTTAAAAACCCTTTTTCTTTCGTCTTCCAAAACCTTCTTCGCTCACTGTAGCCATTTTTCCTTACTCACGAAGGATGAACACCCCGCCACAACCATCTTTCGTCAATAATGGGTCTCCTACCTTGACTCCTTCATCGCCTGAAACACGTTTCACTGATTGTCCTTGCACCAGTGACGTCTTGGCCGACGTGTTGTTGCAAAACCCTTATCAAGAATTCCATTCTGATCAAACCCTAGAAGAAACTTTTGCTCGACTCACTGTCTCGCCCTATAATCACCCACCTCTATATCCGCCTTTGAATTTCTTTGGGCTTAATACTCAAGGTTCAGGTCTTAATTGTCGCGCCGCAAAAGATTTCATCTTTAATGGGCATCGATTTCCTCAACGTTCTAATGTTGGGCAAGTGCAGGAGAGCAGCATTGCGGTGCAGAAACTTGGTTGGGACTACAGCGGTGTTGCTAATGTTGGGGCCATGCGATCGCAGAATTATCAGGCGGGGTCTAATATTGGGGTTTTAGAGAGCTTTTGGTCAGGTTCCCATCCGACAACGAATGTCAGCGGGTACTCTTCGAACTATGATTGGTTTCTTCCTGATGCTGCGCGTTTCGCGAGGCAAAAAGAATTCGGCAGGACTTTCCCGACTGTCCCACTTTCAGATAAAGATGAATTATGGTTTGATTTGCAACAAAATTCGCGTGGTTTTTTGAATTATTTGTCAACAAATAGATCGAATCTATCGGAGTTTAGTATCAATGGTAGGCATCCCCATTGGTTGCAACAGCCTTTGAGTCTGTCCGTCAGTGATTTGCGTGGGAGGATACTGTTGTTAGCAAAGGATCAATATGGATGTCGGCTTTTGCAGGAAACGATGAAAGGCTTAAAAGGCGAGTTGATTTCTTTGATTTATCTTGAGCTGATTGATCATGTGAACGAGTTAATGCTGGATCCATTCGGGAATTACGTCGTTCAGAAGCTGGTGGAAGTCTGCACCGAAGAACAGAGGACTCAAATCATTCGAATGGTGACCGAGGTTGATTTTAAGCTTTTCAGTATATGTCTTAGCATGCATGGGTATGTATTATTCATTGGTCCATTCATTCTTACTGGTAACTCGGCTATTTTTATGTAGTGTTTTTCTTTATTCATGACAGAACCCGCGCTGTGCAGAAATTATTGGAGCATGTTACCACCCAGAAGCAACGAGCTATTATTATTTCGGCTCTGAGCCCTGGTGCTGTTGCATTGACTAAGGATATGAATGGCCATCATGTGATTCTGCATTGCCTAAAACATTTCACAGATGAAGATAATAAGGTAATACATGTGTCCCTAATTTTGTGCCATACTTTGTTAAGAGTCCTTATATTCAACTTGGGTAAGTATCGAGACCATCTTAGTTAAATTTTTTTTTTCATCATTGCTTTGCTGCACTAATATTGAGTTTTCTAACTTCGGAAATTAGCATCCTCATTAGATACAATTACCTAAGGTTCATTGGTGGAAGTTGTTGTTTTCATAATCCTCTTGTACCTAGGGAGTTTAGTTAACAGCTCTAACTAACTCCAAGTCATATAGCATTCATTATCAAATTAGACAACTTCAGTTTTGGCCAGGAACTGCAAGGTCTCTTTCTCTGCTACAACTTTTTGTTTTTGGATAAAATCTTACACAATTTTCAAAACAATGTATTAGTATGCAGATGTTGCAACATTCTTTGGTCCCATAGTGGCTGTAGTTTTAGCCATTTTTAGTGGATAGTAACTTATACTGCATATTATGCTCTTGCAATATTCCCTGCTACATACATGTATTTCTCGCCTTTTTCAGGATGAATTATATGTTATTGATGCATTCATGGAAACACATGGACCAAAGTCCTCATTATTAGTAGATCTGTATCCAGGCCTCTAATCTATATTCTTTAGTAAAATTCCAGACTTTATGGTGCAATGGAGTTTGAGGCATTACCAGTAACCAATATTGGACTCTATAACATATTTATCATAATTAACAATTTACCTTCACCTTACTTATACTTTTTCCATTATTTTTTTGTTTACATTTTACCTGCCTCATCCTCTTTGCTTTCCCAGGTAACAAAATTTCAATTCAAAGGTACCAGGAATGTGATTTTCAAAAATTGGTTACTCATGCATTTGTATAGCTTCAAAGAAAATGAATTATTGATCTATTTGCTCTTGTTTGGATAAGCGTTTCATGAATTGGTGCGAATGATAGATAATTGATAAAATGTTCCCGATTCTGTTTGTTTAAGGAAACTAAAGAGACCAAAAAAAAAAAAAAGTTCACAGTTCTTATTGGTCAAGGTCTGGTTTGTCACATTACTCTACTGTGGTTTTCTGGCTTTAAATAATATCCTGATTTTAGGCTCTTGCACAGTGTCTTCTGAATGAAGTGGCAAACAACTGTTTTGGGATTGCAACAGATAAAAGTGGATGTTGTGTACTGCAGCAGTGTGTTAACCATGCTCAGGGAGAAACCAAAGAGCGCCTAATGTCTGAGATCATAGCAAATGTCCTTGACCTAGCAGAAGATTGTTATGGGTTTGTTTTTACTGAAGATCAAATTCTCTTCTTAAGAATCAATAATGAACTCTACTTATTTCTCTTCCATTTTATTTTTCCTCATCTTCCAGCAACTATGTGGTGCAACACTTAATTTCCTTGAAAATACCAAGAGTTACAGAAAGGCTACTGAGAGAGCTTGAAGGGACATTTGTATCTCTTTCCTGCAATAAATATGGCAGCAATGTCGTGGAGAAGTTCTTTCAAGACTCCGGAGAACAGTATTCTACACTCATAATTTTGGAGTTGCTTGGAAATTCAAATGTTTCAATGCTTCTTGTAGATCCATATGGCAATTATGTCATTAAATCGGCTCTGATGGTGTCCAAGGTTAGAGCACTTGAACGCCTGGGTTTATATTTGTCTTTTTCTTTTTAATCTTGGAATTCATAATAGGCTAGGTGGCTTGGCCCACCTAGCTCAAGAGGGAAATATTTATTTATCTTATTTTATATAGCATTGCAATTGCATCTTTTACCTCAGATGTGTAAATAAATTGCTTGGTAAGATTTGTTTCAACAGGCTTAAAATTGCATTGAGATGACTGGCTTAGTGTGCCTGCCTGTAAATATCGTGAAGTTTCTCTGAAGACAATTTTAGGAAGAGGGCAGCCTTTGCTGTGTTCATATCTGCAGAACATGATATATAGGAGACTCTAAATTCATTGGAAACCTTGTGGAATCAACAGCAATGCTATCTAACAATCCTAATAGTCATGTTTGATATGTGAAATGTGGTAGAAGCCTTGGTTTCTGGCATGGCATGCTGCGATAAACTGGTTTGTTGTATTGTTTTTCCTAAACAGGGACACATTCGTAATGCACTGCTGAAGCTGATTCAACTAAATTCTCAAATGATGCGCAGCAACCTGTATGGCAAAAAGCTACTTGGCAGGATCGAAAGGGGGAAATTACGACATATATAGACATGTATTATCCAGGGAGTTACACATTTGACATGTTTGTGTCTGTAGTCTAATAGTAATTTGTATGAAATTTTGGTCACTTGCGGGGGTTAGTGGACAATGTCAATGTGCAGGTGCATAGGAATAGGAGCTAACTGAACAAGTGGCTGACGGATGATACAAATCTGCTATTTTTAAACACTATTCTTGTGCTCTTCCACTGTTTGTTACTCTCTATTTTGCGTCTAATAAATGAATCCACTGTTTGTTACCTGTTTTCTTCATCTTTCCATCAGTTTGTATAATACGTAGATACGCAACTCAATTCAATTTGATTACCTAATACTCCAATCAAATATTACTTACATACTTTTTATACAATATATTTGAATTTGAAACTCAACTTCCATATTTTATTTAGATCTCAACTTTGAAATAAAAAAATAACTAATATTAAGCAAATGACTCGTGTATCATAGAAATTTTTATTAAAAAAAATTCATTTATAGTGATTTTTTTTAACACTTAAATAATTATAGTATGATTTCTTCGGTAAAAGTGCAATATAAATATTTTGAATGAATTTTTATTTATAAAAAATCTTTCATTATATATTTAGGCCGTTCCTATTCTATTCTGGAATATAATTTTTTTAAAATTATTCAATTTTTGTTATATTTTTTATTTTAAGAAATTTGTTTAAAGAATTTAAAAAATATGTAAAAAAAGCTAAATTTTTTTTCTTTTTTTTTGTGTTTTTCTACTTTATTTTTAAAATTAGTTTTTAATAGTTATGTTAAGAAACTATTTTCAATTTTTTTTTATTTTTAAAAATTTTCTTTAAACTTATTTTTAAAATAAAAAATTTTAAAAAAATAAAAACTCTTCTCTAAAATATAAACTGTCGGAGATAAAATGCGATATATTTAATTTGACTCGGTTTGCTTGTGGGCATCGGCATAAAGCTGCTTCCTCCTTCGTTTACACGGTACGTGGCACGTGACCATCCCCAAAGGCGCAGAACCAATTAAGCTGGCATCCTTGATCCTCCCCCTTTTGTTATTGCCGCCCAGTAGCAGTCGGCGAGGTGTACTGAATTGTGATGGGTTCCTCCGCCACTGCTTACTAGCAATTAAGGTATTAAATTTTGTTTTGAGGTACCGTTTCGGTTATTCAGAAAATGGAAACGTTTCGAAATATTTTAAAAATTTCGTGAAAATGAATAATTTTTTAAGAAACGTTTCGAATAAGTTTAAATAATATATTTTTTCAATTATAAAAGATTCTAACATGATAATAATAATATAGATATATATAATTAAATAGTATAATATTGAATAATTATATTTTTATTTAAATAATATTAATATAATTAATGTTCATAAATTTTGAAAATGAAACAAAATGTTGGATCTATTTCTTTTTTCTTTTC
>JASKGM010000008.1:1691679-1734212 GCA_034509205.1 Ceratonia siliqua
GTGGGCCAAAGGCCCCCCCCCCCCCCCCCTTTTTTTTTTACTAATTAAGGAACAAATAGCTTTTCTAATATCTTGATTTTTTTTCTGCTTGACAGGTATGCCATTGAATTTATTGGGTCTTGGTGTAGGTATAATGCTCATGATATCTTGCTTCCTTGTCTTTTTCTTAAGATTCTATTTTTCAGGATTTATTGGCAATAGCATATACAATGTTGGTAGCTTTTTTCCTCGAAAATCCTTTTTATCCTACACATCATCAAAAGTGTAGTAGATGATAGACGTATGACTTGCCGATATCACGTTTGTTTCAATTGCCATTGTCCCCTTCAATCTCTTGACTCTAGTCCTGCCTTTGATATCTGTCTTTGGATTGTCTTAAGTTAGATATATCGGTTTTTATTTTGAAGGTGGAGGCTGTGGAGTCGGAGTAGGACTTGGTTGGGGGTTTGGTACTGCATTTGGTAGTCAGTATCGGTCATCAAGGATCACATTTCAAGGAGTGGAATTTGACGGTAAGGAGAAAGTTAACAGCAAAGATTTCTCAAAAGGCAGTCCAGAAGTTAGAACTTCATAGTGTCGCATATCAATATGATGATCAAGTGCACCTTCAACTTGCTACCCAAAGCTGGTCAACACTGTATCTGCAAGGTTGCTAGAGTTGGTACACTTCTTGGAGCCCCTTGGTCTTAACAGTGTAATATCATGCACCTCTATAGATAATTAGATACAGTAGAAAAGTGGCTGAGTTTTGTTTTTATCCTCTTGAATTATTGCATTGCAGTTACAGCTCGCATTGCCTAGTTGATAGTAGTATCATAATCACGTGATGTGTTTGATACCAAATTGCCAACTTCATGTTCAGTAAACCTTTTTTTTTTTGGGCTAAGCTCGGACTCAACTACTGACTGCTTTGGGGTTTGAAGATGTAATATCGTGTCGAAGAAATGAGTAGACATTTGTTAAAAGATAGGCTTTGGAATCTATTTTGGTTTTTCTACTTCCAATTTCTCCCATTCATTGAGGGGTTAATAGATTTTATGTTGAAGTTGAACTCTACGCACTCTAAAGCAGCTAGATTTTTAGACTTTGACCATAAAACTCAAGGAAAAAAGGACGAATAAGAGTTGGAAAAAATTGGACCGGGAGGGCCTATGTCATTAATTAATTTTAGATGTAGTGAATATGATATTATGACATTAATAGGTACCTCATAGTTAATTAGGCTTATATGGGTTAATATGTGTTATCAGTTCTTCCTTTTAATTCATTTTTTTATGTGGCTCGACAGTTCGGTCATTTTTTCTAATCTCAAATTCAGAGTGTAGACGATGGTGGGGTTTGAAATTTGAGAAAATATTCACTTCCAATCGAGCATATAAAGTATAACGAGAGAAATTTTTTTGTAGAAGATATTTAGTACGAGAGACGTCAAGATACTCGAGTAATAATCATTTGCTATAACTTAGTTTATAACTAAATAGTTATATCTTTAAAATGCGTAATAAATTTACAAAATAAAAAAAACTAAATGACGTTTTCCATGTCTTCAACATTTTGTTGATTATATCTTTAATGTAATTATTTAAAAAAAATTCTAATATAGTCATTTTAGTGTTAAAAAAAGCTACTGTTGATAATTGGAAGGAACAGTAATTAATTAGACCATCCAACTAAACAATAGAATATATGGCAAGCAAACTAATAGTGAAATATACAAGTAACACTACTAATTTGTGGTTCCACAATCAGGACTCCTTCCTTTCGCAAGGTAGACTGGTAGTTCAACTAACCCCTAGATCAAGAAAGCGTGGTAGGTAGGGGTGCGCGTGCAAGATCTAATCTACCCCCTCCTTCATTTTCCAAATGTTACATATTAGATCGCATTCTCTTCATGGGAACTACGTTTGAACTCTGTCCTGGATCATGGGAGAACAAAGAACTTTCACGCTTTCGCAGGTTGCCCAGCACAAATCCAACAAAGATTGTTGGCTAGTGATCTATGGAAGAGTAAATTCTTCTTCTCTTTATGTCATTTTCAAATGCAGAGTTGATGTGGTTCATGACGATTATCTGAATTTTATAGGTGTTGAACGTAACAAAGTTTCTGGAAGAACACCCAGGAGGGGAAGAGGTGCTGTTAGAGTTGGCAGGTAAGGATGCAACGAAGGAGTTTGAGGCTATTGGGCACAGCAGGGGAGCTCAAAACTTGCTCCCCAAGTACCAAGTCGGAGTCCTCCATGGTCACACTGTCCAAGAGGCAGACTCTAAGGTCGAGGATACGTACAAGAATAAAGAGATGAGTGCCTTCGTGGTCAAAGAGGACGCCATGTCTAAGTCTAAGGCTGTTTTCGAGTTCTTTGTTCCACTTCTGGTTGCTAGCCTCTATTTTGGTTACAGATGCCTCACCAGAGCAGACCAGATTGCTTAAGAGGTCATCTTATCCATCTAAATCCCTCTTAGGTTCTGAGTACAACTTGTACAAGTGCATTAAATAAGGGTTAAACTAGAAAATCTTTATGCTTTCTGAATCAATAGTACGCTGTTCATGTAACTCTTGATTGTCTTGAGCACCCAAAAGAAAGAAAGAAATTGTTTTTCGGGCTCAATGCATGATATCATGTCATCTCTCAACAACCTTGTTCTCTGTTCTCCATGCTCTGGACTTGACAAAGCAATTAATTGCTTAGATGCTTGATATTATTAACCATAAATCAACTGCCCGAAAGCCATAATTTCATATGAAGATAATTTTACAAATGGTTAAATACTCAAGATAAGGGGCAATCACGTCATAAGATAATAGAAACATGTCTTGCCCGTTTATATATGTTTGCTTTGCAGTAGTTCGTTGTTAACAAAATGTAGAAGAAGCACTAAAAAAGAAAGGGGGGGGGGGGGATATATATATATATATATATATATATATAAAATCTTGAATTTGTACATGCTAGGCTAAAAAGCTTCGTAGCAAACATTACAACATCTAGTAGGCCAATTCATTTTGTCATCTCTATCTTCTGATGGTACAAGAAGAAACTCTCGTCATGAGTCATGAACAATTCTGAAATTGAAGGGAAAAGAAAAATGAAACAAAACAAAAAAGTCGAGAAATGGTAACTATGCCCATCAATCTCAAAGCACTTGGAATGTTGATGAATATTGACACCGTGTGAGTGAGAACCAGAAAACCTATTTCTCTCACCATAAATTATATGAACGTGTACCAAAAGATTCTTTGTCCCTCATGCTGCCGCCAACTACAATCTGATAGATAATGTATCTAATCTTCCTTCTACATTGCACGAAATGCAATTAAAACTGCAGGGAGATCAGAAAGTGTAAGCCACCCTATATATGTGCTTTTATAACTAAAGTAAATTACTGCTAGCCATAGATGAGAGAATAAAAGATAATTTAGCAGAAACATCCATATAGCCAATTGCATGGAGCATTTAGACTTGACATAGCTTGTCTGCCTTTCTTCAGTGTGGAAATAATTTCGAACAGTTACCAAGTACAGTCCAAGTTATATGAACAAAGCTGTTAAATAACAACAATTGGTAAAAACAGCAAATTATAAAATTTCATTATTAAAATTTTAAAAGAAGCAAAAGTACCAAAAGTTCCGCACTTCACATTCACATTCCAGATGATTCTTACATAATATATGAAAGTTCCCCACAAGATCCCCAGTTCATAACAAAGTTTAACAAATTTAATTAACCACGTGTATATATGTGAAACATACAACAGCAACAAAATCATTAAAAGGAGATGAAAAAGCAGGAGAAAACAGAGTAACCTTTACAAACAAAGGAACCAAAGAAATGGAACCGAAAAAAAACACCAGAGCTTTATGATGAGGGGGAAGCAGATGTAAAGCATTACCAAGAAGCCCAAAAAAATTATTGAAATTAGAAAGAAAAAAAAGAGGGTAAAATTCCTTAAAGCTCAATGTCTTTCCACAATTGTACAAAATTGTCCTAGCAAACTGCAAGCACATGAATGTGTAGGTATGTTATGTAGTATGCAAAACTGCAAAAAAAAAGATGTAGAGCTTACCAATCAAGCAAAGAAGAAGAACAACCCAGACAGTTATTTGAACAGGTCGACTGTACTGCATTTGGTACTGAGATCTTTGAAGCTGTCTCTGAATAGCCCCATACCACCCATAGAGTTGCTTATCATAGCATTCGTCGCAACTGTCAAGGTAACTCTTACTTCTTTCGTAGGACACATTGATTCCCTGTTCGAAAAATGAAAACCACAGCATCACTGATTCAACAAATGCATTGGAAAACACCCAAGCTGAGACAACAAAAACACTAGGAACACACCCTATTCAATTCAGCTGATTGCAGCAGCGCACTATCAGCTCCTTGATGATTATCCACTGCTTTCAGCTTTCTAAAAGCATTCTTTGGCCACTTCATCTTAGAGACAGATTCCATGGAACTAAAAAATCCTGCAAAACTGGGTACCTTGTGCACAGGACCCAAAGATCCATTGGAGGAACTCCATTGTTGCACATCATCAGAAACTGCAATCTTCCAAGAACCAATATCGG
Source organism: Ceratonia siliqua (assembly GCA_034509205.1). NCBI lineage: Eukaryota > Viridiplantae > Streptophyta > Magnoliopsida > Fabales > Fabaceae > Ceratonia > Ceratonia siliqua. The sequence continues at coordinate 1,696,247 of JASKGM010000008.1, forward strand.
CACTAGCACTAGCTGTCCTACGATGCCCACGTGAATTCTCTTCCTTTGCTTCCAAGGCATCCCACTCAGATGGAAGATGTATTTTTTTTGAAAAATTACTGACAGAATCTTTATCACTTAATAGTTGATTTTCACTGTCCCTACCATTACTTTTTGAGGGGATTTTGCCTTCACCTGCTGGCATTCCTGAAAGAAATAATGCAAGCTCATTTCGTTCTCCTTCATTCAGACGCACCCAAGGCAGAGATGCCTTGCCATCTGAAAGGATGGATTCCTGTAATGATTGTTCTACTTTTGTAATTTTGTCCTCAATGGCAGCAATAAAATCTTGGTGCCTATTTCGTGTATCATCACTTGAGCTTTTGCCATAACTTGACCTGACCGCCCGTTCAAATTCCTCTAACTGCATTGGGCACCCAAAATGCAACCACATACTCATTATGGTGACAGAATAAGCCAAATCATGTAATATTTTACATATTTACAAGTTTACGCGGGGAGATTACCTGCCATTTAGCAGTGCCAAGGGCAGTTTGCAGATCTCTGCGGAGTTCATCAGTGTCCCACTTGCTAGAAGTATCTTTTTTTGAGTGAGTCCATGTCCTATATGAAGATTCCATCCTTGAAAAGAAAATGGTAGCAAATCAATAACAAGAGCATTCGAAAAAATGCAAGCAAAACAGAGAACTTGAAATCTGCGTGTTCATTTGTTAGAAAGAAAATTGAACCAAAAACTATATCTTAATAATCTTAAGCTTCCCGTTCTTTGGGTTATAATAATAAATAAGGTGGAACTTGCGACGTGCAACTGTTTCCTCTGAGTGAGAAATGACCGAAAAGATAGTAAAACCTCTATTTCTATATTTCTTCTCCATAACCAAAAAAAAAAATCACAAATTACATACAAATGCGAAGATTAATGTAAATTGATGAACCCTAAAAAAGAAAAGCGAAATGGGCGAAGGGGAAGAAGCGATAATGATGGGTACCTATCTGCAGATTCCTGAACCTCTTCAGCCGCGGTAAAGAAAGGATCTTTCTCCCATCGATCAAAACTCGACGCCATTAGAAAAAAATGGGGCGTTTCGAATAATAATCAGAATAAATGGAAAAAATAATAAATGCAATATATAACCCCGAGCTAAGGAAAACTTGGTTGCAGTTTCATACGAAACTTGGCTTACAATATGGATTACGGAGATCAATTGAATAGTATGGATCCGCGAGAACAGTTCCGATAGTTGCAGGAGAAGGATGCGGTTTCAAAATGTAATTAGGACCAAGGTAACATGAGCCTTCCGCCAGCCAGCCACTTCCATTATAAATTTGTTATTCTAATTATTTTTTGTGATTGTGGTCAATGAACTCTCCTCTTCGGTAAAACTATGGAATGGCACTTGCAATGTCCACGTCAGGTTGCTAATGCTACGGCGTCGTTTCTTTCATGCTGCCATGCTAATGGACAATGGTAAATATATGTAAGAGGGTTACTAATCCATTTTTTTTATTTATTTTTATCTTAAAAAATACTTTCAAAGATTCTAAAACAAAAAAATTTTATAATACAAATATTTAAAAATAAATTATTTTAAATTATAAATTAAAAAAATTAAAAAATTACTCGTAACTAAGATAATAACCCTTATATATAAATAAACTGGTTAACAAATGGTTTAATATTTATTACAAAACCAAATATATATATATTTATATATGTTTACAAGTTTGAATAAATAAAAAAGAAATTAAATAAATTTTCAATTGTGAATATATAACATGTCAGAATTCAGAAAAGAAAAATTGGATAATGCATATTTTAAAGTGTAATGTGTATAGTTGAATATTTGTTGATAAATGATTTAATATATGAATATTTGTCAGTGGCTCTTTCTGGATAACCTACCGCTTCAAGAAGAACTGATTTTAAGCACTATCTTGTATGGTTGATGACCTGGGTATAATTATTACTTTATTAGCGTATGAGGAAATACATGACTGTTGGTGCCAACAAGTACCAGAATTTTAAAAAGCGTGGCAACCCAAAAACGTTGCGGCCCATTCAGATTTTAGAAAGCTTAGGGGAAGCTGCGTAATTACGACAAATTTAGCGGAGGCAACTCTTATTTGACATTTCTAGCGCAAATGTCTGGGGGCAGGGTTTCAGGGTGACACTGGACTGGAGTGGAGAGCACAGACATGAACGAAGGAGACCAACTGTGCGAGGCCGCCAAGAACGGAGACTCCGACAAGGTCAGAGCTCTCATTGAATCTGGATCTGACGTTACCCACTTCGACGCCGACGGTCTTTCTCCTCTGATGCACGCCGCAAAGCTTGGTCACTCCCAAGTACTGAACATCCTTCTCTCTGCTGGCGCTCCTTGGAATGCTCTTTCCCCTTCCAACCTCTCTGCCGGCGATTTTGCTATGGAAGCTGGTCACCAGGAGGCGTTCGAGGTCCTCCTCAATGCCGGTAACTGCCTTTTCTGTTTCCAATTACTTTGCCTTTGTCATTCCCTGTCAATACAAATATCAGCCAATCCTCGACTACAATTTACTTGATTACACTTAAGTCCAGAAATGAAAATCAATTAAACCCAAGCAGTGATCAATACGAATTTTAAGTACATCGGCAAAGAGTTATTCAAGTTGCTTATGCATTATAGAAATAACCATATAATTAGAGGAAGGGCATGAAGAAAAAGGAAATCAAACCTCTAAGAGTTAAAGAAGGTGATGTACTATTTTTTTTACTAGATATCGGTTATTAAAAAATTCAGCATACAAAACCTTACTTATGGTTTATTAATATTGGATTTCCTGAAGGTTTAGTTTGTTCGATCTATTGTTGGGAGTGATGCCAATTCCTGTGATCGTTTCTAAAATATGAGTGACTTTGATTGCTTATGCGTTTTAATTTCCTTATCTACCTGGCACGTAGTTGTTTCAATTGTCAATACCATACGCTTATGAAACAGATATCTGTTAGCTTATCTAAGGGTGTTTTTGTCAGGACTAGGACCGTAGGATTAAAAATAGGAGTGGACGGGGATGGAATGAAAATGAAGAATGTGTCGAACCACGTTTTATGTCTAAACACACTGCCAAGTTTCACTCCTTGTCCCTCTACTCCTTCCAATTTCACTCCTACCAATCACACCCTTATTTTTGGTTCTGATTTCCGTATATTCACTATGTTCTACTTAATCAGGGATTCAAGCTGAGTTGGTCCTGGGTACAATTGCAAGGAAAACAAGTAACAATGCCAATTCTGGTCAAGATTATTTGGAAGATAGGGTAAGTTTTAGTGAAGATAAGCTGATGGACTCTGATAGCAAAGCTGTCATGATGGCTTGGGAGAAGCCATTGATGGAGGCTCATGCAAAAGCTGTTTGTTCAGGAGGTGGTCATATACTGAATATTGGATTTGGAATGGGTCTTGTGGATACTGCCATTCAGCAATATGCACCTGTAACACACACCATTGTTGAGGCCCATCCAGAGGTTTATGAACGCATGCTTGGCACTGGTTGGGGGCAGAAGGAAAACGTAAAGATAATTTTTGGCCGTTGGCAAGATGTTCTGACTCAGCTTGAAACATATGATGGTAACTACCGATTCTTATTTGCATAAACATCAATACTTAATTGCACCATTGTTGAGGCCCATCCAGAGGTTTATGATTCTTATTTGCATAAACATTGATACTTATTAGTGACAAGTTCGGAAACAGGTGAACATCATATCTGGTCTCCAAAATATTTTCATAGAGTACCAGTTTTACTTTTAGGAAAGACATTTCTTTTATTGTTTGCTTGCTTGTTTGTTTCTGTTTCTGATGCCTGGTGAATTATATCTGTATTATGCTTGTACTAACTCTTTGATATGGTGAATATTTGTCTGTACTTTGTTTAGGCATTTTCTTTGACACGTATGGGGAATACTATGAAGATCTGAGAGAGTTCCATCAACATCTTCCTGCGCTGTTGAAGCCTGGTGGAATCTACTCATTCTTCAATGGCCTTTGTGGAGGTAATGCATTTTTCCATGTTGTGTACTGCCATTTGGTGTCTCTTGAACTTGAGAATTTGGGGTATTCCACACAATTAATTCCCTTGCCTGTTAAGGATTGTTTGGGAGGAGAAGTTTGGGAAGGTGTGAAACACAAATATTGGCAGCTTGATACGTACTACCTCCCTGTCAGTCAGTCTATTGACGACTCTGAATGATGTTTATTTTTATTTGTGCGGTTTTTATTTCAATGGAATCTTTACAATAGTTCTAAAAATCATGTGTCTTTGCTTGCAAAACCTACCAAGTGGTACTGTAGAATACAAATAACAGCGCTTATTGAAATCCTGAGCATTATTTGGGAATTCTGTTGCATTAGAAGTAATAGCTTCTCGTGTGGTTGCTTCCTAAGTAAAGATGGAAAAATTCACACACGCACATGCCCGCACAAAGTCCTCTTCCGTCCCGTTTTAAGCTTTTCTGTTTCAAGTTGGGGTTGCAATAAGCCAATAACGCTGATTTGAGCGAGGAAAAACCAATCCTGTCAGTACTAATATGTACTTTCTTTCCCCATTTTAAAATCATTCTGATGGTAGTAAGAGATTTTACTCCTTGACCGATGGTAGTAAGAAATCCCTTCATACGCAAGTCATAACTCTAAATTCGATTAACCAGATGTCAGTGGACGTGTTTCTAATAAAAACAAAAATAAAGGAGAAAAGAAATCAAAATATTGTAATCGAAATTGTAGGGGTCCTCCTCTGAGGGTTGAGAAAAACTTCCTTTATTACGTTAAGATAGGTGGTGTTGTTTGTATAGGGATTGATTATCGCTGAAATTCCTTTTCAGAAGCGCTGTTACTCTCAACATTATGCCATTTGGCTGAGTAATTAACCTATAATATTGGTCCTGACATTAAACTTTATAGGCACGCATTAGACAAGTCGTTCTTGATTGGATAATGAATATAATGCTACTTTATTGTCGCGCCTTGGAGGAATACATGTGTAACTCTTCGGCCCTTAATTTCTGGTCACTGCTTAATTGTTTTTGCACAATGATAATACAAGGATTTGAATTTATAATCTTCTACTGTCACTAGTCCATCACTAGTTATTTCATATTTTTCGTCATTTACTGCTAATTGATTTTTTTTTAAAACTACAGTCTTTAGTTTTGTTTGTTTGTTTTTCTTTTTTATAATAAAAGAGTATATTAAAAGTATGAGTAATGATATTTATATTTTTCTTTTACATTATTCTTATACTATCTTTTATATATATTCTTTTATTATTATTTATCATCTATTGTAATTTATCATCATTATTATTTTAATATATTTATGGTTAAAAATGAAGTATAAGAATGATGTAAAAAAAATAATGTATGAATATATTAGTGTAATTCAGACAACAACAGGTTCTGAAGTTTCAACTATTCTACTGACAACACGCAGATTTTTCTTGTTTGCTACGAGTAATTAATAAAATCCAAAGTGTTGGATGTGTCGGGTAATATGCCATTTAGATTCCTTTGATCTATGAATCTTTTAAAGATTTCTTCTTTCACGTGAAACACAATAAGCGAAGCTCAAAGCTGGGATAATATGAAATACTCCAACTCAAAGACATCATAAAGATGAGTACCTTGTATTTTTCTGTATAATTATTCTTTACTAATTTCCCCCGAAGTATCGCCAGAACCAAAAGGCAGAAAGTGATAGTAAGATACATTACAATAGTTCTTAGCCAAAGCGCTTGAAGAGGGATATTGAACAAGAACAGAGTATTGCAAATTTGCAAGAGTGCTACTAATGGTTTTTCAGAGTTCAAGAGTTAGGGCCTCCAGATATCATGGTCATGTCCAGCTAAAAGCAATTGGACTACCAACTTTATGTTTCCCATCCGACCATTCCAGATGAGCAAAGCTGGTTGTGCCAGAAGGCATTGAAGTGGAGATGAATTTCACCGTGTAGCTCTTCTTCTCGTACAGTTCCCTAAAACTAAGCGTTTGTGGTTCAACCACAATCTTCACCGAGGGAGACTGTGATGATACTGAAACGTCATATGTTGCTGGAGTGCCCACGTTAGTTAGAATTCTCATATATTGGACAGTGGTTTGTGCACCAGAACTGCCCCCTGTGCCTGAAGCTGTTTCCAGAGGAACAGCGAAGGATGGGTAGTTCAAATCTTCCACTCTGTACTTCTTACTAGAGTCGCAGGTAAAGTTTTTTCCTGTGACAACCTTAATTTGAAGTGAAGTGTAGTTCAAGGCACAGAAGAAGCTGAGATAGTCATCAACGGTGGCATCATACGCAAGACCGGGATCAAGGGCAGCTACTGGATCCACGTGTCCAGCACCATAATCGAATGATGTAGCGGGTTGCCCAGTGGCCACATCTTGAATGGTTGCCCCATTTTTGTAAGTTGTGTAGGCAGTTGTCATGAGAGCAGACCTTATAATTGCAGGGCTCCATTCTGGGTGTGCTCCCTTTAGGAGTGCAGCTAAACCACTTACATGGGGGCAGGACATGGATGTGCCAGAAATGATATTAAAGCTCACACGCCTGGTATCAATGGACAACCCAGTTGGTCCAACTGCGCCCGACCACCCAGCTAGAATGTTGACTCCTGGTGCTATCAGATCTGGTTTGAGAATTTGTGGCGTGACCGGATTTGGACCTCTGGAACTGAAAGCTGCCACCACTGGGGACGGTTGAACTCCCAATTGGGTGCCTCCGAAAGCAATTTTAGCCGTGGGATTGGGATTAGAGAAGACGTAGTTTTTTATAGCGTCGCTGGATTTCTGACCCAGAGCTGCTGCAGGGAGGAGATGAGAGTCAGCAACTAGCTCTTCCCCGTACTCCTCATTGTTTGCTAAAATCATCCCAATGCCTCCAGCACTTTGCACCACAACACCTTTTTCCGCCCTAGCATTTCCTCCTCGATCACATATCACAATTTTTCCCGAAACTTTACTGGGAATCAAACTATCTTCGGTGCAAAGAGTTCCACCGGATGAAGTGCTTACATTACCAGCATAAACAAGTGGCAATGGTGAATCAGACAAGGGTTTGCCGTGGTAAAGAGAGACACCTGTATATCTCTTCCCATTTCCAAGGCTGACATTGGCAGGGAAATCACGGTCTATAGTTCCAGCGCCTACGGTGGTTATCCATGGCGCTACATTAGCCAAGCTTCCTGGACTAGGACCACTATTTCCTGCTGAAGCGGATACAAGTATTCCGCGGGCTGTGGCTGTAAAAGCTCCAACTGCAACAATGTCTCTGTAGTATTCCATTGGCCCTCCCCCAATAGACATGGATAGGATATTGACATCGTCCTGGATGGCCTTGTCAATCCCAGCAGTGATGTCAGATGAGAAGCATCCGCCCAGCCAACACGCCTTGTAAGTTGCCACTCGGGCTTGTGTGGCCATTCCTCTTGCAGTTCCAGAAGCAAAACCAAAGAGGCTAGCTCCTGCAACTGCCGAGCCGGCTGCTGTAGTTGAGGTGTGACTTCCGTGACCGTCATCATCCCTTGGTGACTTTGATTCTGTCTCTTCGTCGATGGGTCCAAAAGTTGCTTCATAGCCTTTGGAGAAAAACCTTGCACCAATAAGTTTCCGGTTACAGTTTGATGCATTGAAGTTTTTCCCACTCTCACACTCGCCTTTCCAGCTACTGGGTACTGGTCCAAGTCCCGTGTCATCGAAGCTTTTTAGCTCAGGCCATACGCCAGTGTCAAGTACTCCGATAATCACCTCGCTCTGTTTGTCAGAGGCAGGTAAAAGAGTGTTGCTTTTTTCTAATCCAAGGAATTCTGGTGTTCGAGTTGTATGAAGCTCGTATCGAACTTCAGGCATGACAGCAAGAATACCTGGTTGTTTTGCAAGTAAGTCTGCTTCTTGGATGGTTAGCCTTGTGGAGAAGCCGTGGGCTACATGTTTGTAGGTGTAGAGCATCTCTGCAGAGTCTGATACTGTTCTTAGTGATGAATCAAACCATTGGAGATGATCGTTGAAATTTGCTGGCATATTTGACTTGTCCATATGAACTATAAATGTCGTTTTAGAGTGCTGTGTTTTCTTTTCTGCTATTGTGGATTTGCTAGAGAAAATTAGCAACACAACAATATGAAGAAACTTGAAAATCCGCATCTTCGTCTTGTCACCGTGCTCCGCTTCCAGTATTCGAGTTTCAGCCAATTGAATCTTTGGCTTCTTTGCTTTTGCCTAAAAAATGCAGAGACTTAACTGGTATTTATTGTTAATTTGGAACTGATAATCTGCTCAGATAGGGAAAGATTCTTCTACTGCTAAGCTAGTTTCATATTCCATATTCCCATTCGAGAATTTCCCTTGGAAGGGGCAACAGAAACTGAAGTGGGATGGGACGCAGAATCGCGTTGTCCTCACATATAGTTAAACCCAATATATATACATATATATAGTGGGGGGGAAAATACTAAAACAGAATTTTTATAAAGAAAAAGAAAAAAGAACAAGTTCTTAAGAGTTGAGACTTGAAAGCAATAAATTATTGAGTGTTTGGGGCATGAGGAAAAGGTATTTAGTACCCTCCTTTTTTTTTCCTTTCTTGAAAAAATAAGTTATCATTTCTTAAAACTCTTTCTTTTATCCGTTTTCTGACCACTCTACTTCAACTGCTAAAAAAGTGGTCCTTCAAGTTTCAAAGTATTTGTAAGTGTATTGTGGGTTGTGACTTGTGATCTATCCATGATTCAGTAGCCATATATTCTGCAAAATGTATCTGCTCTGTTCGTCCCATTGAGTTGAAGACCACAGAATCGTAGGTGATCTATCTTAAAAGATAACATTTGTAGATGATGGTTTTATGACGCGAAGGCTGAAGGAGTGAGGGGCCAATGAAATTCCGTATGCGCCTTCTTTGATAATTTGATATGCTTTACATGTCATATTTCTCGTTCTTAAACGTCCTTAATGCCCACTTTTTTTCTTTCAACATTAGATGAAGAAATTTAAGTCGTGCGTCTAATCAAAGAAAAACTTGCTTTTGGGCAACTAGGCTTGTGGAAAGTGGGGAATATCTCCCTTTCTAATATTTTACTTGGAAAATGAGAAATAACACGGAAAGTTTGGGATAATGCTAATTAATTACATACGTCTTGTTTTAACCAACAATCCACTAAGATATTGCTAATTATGGTCCACAAAGGTTTATAGTGGAAGAACCGCTCAGGTTCGCATTTGGAAGAATCATGTGCTAATTACAGGTCAGAAAGTGTGGTATTGGCATCCCTTTGGTCATTCGGGGAGGATTGTGCGTGATTGTAAAGATATTATTTGTATCCTTAACTAGGAAGACATGAAGTGAATCAGAGTTGCTTTTACACCTTTCTGATTGAGAAAATGGTTTAATCAATAGAGAAATTTGAGTGGTAGTTTTCTACAACTGTAAACTTGTTTGTTCTGCTTTATTGTGGCAATTAGTTGAAATGGACGTACCACTCATTAATGCTAACCACACAGGTTAAGCACTTGGCTTTCTATTTGTTAATGACTTGTTTGCTGCAAGTTACAAAATCATTTTGCATTGTTAAGTTTACTTAGACGACAAAGAAGAAACTGTTTCTGGGCTGATTGTAAAATTGACGAAGAATCAAATAGCATGCATAGTACTGAAATTGTTTAAACAATAGATTCAGTCAATTCTTAGGATGCCGGCGTTGGCATCATGCCAAAAATCAATCATTGAAGCATGCTTTCCTACTGATAATAAGGTGATATCATATCAGTTTCAATAATCAATCATAAGCAAGTGAAGTTGCCAGAAAAAATAAAAGAAATGACAATCAGGATGAAAAGAAATATAAACGCTGTGCAGCACCACCTATTGACAGTTACTTTTGTGTACCGTTAAATTTCGTGTTTGATTATAAAGTAGATCCGAATGGTACAACGAAATACCAAACATTGGGACCAAGAGTTTGACAAGAGAGAAGGACGATGAACATGGTTATGAAAATATTTTTGATGCATTAAGTTTTGTCATGGACCTTTTCTCTTCAACAAAGAATCAAAAAACAAGTGGACATCTTAGAATGGATATAATACTTAGCACAATTGAACCATGTTAACAAGTCTTTCCATAAAAAGTCTAAGCATATGTAACAATTTTCCAAAAACTAAAGGGAGAAGACTTCAAATAAATAATTATATTGAAACATTGCAGTATATCAATGCTTGTCACACTAGTATTCACTCGTCAACACTTTTCTAAGGCTTTAAATAAACTACAATTCATTAACCAACGTGATAATTCAACAACTAATGCTATTTCCCCCTTTTTTTTTCCTATTTATTAATTGTTATCATCCTCCAAATACAATTTCTCCAATTCCATCAAGTGATATCTTCATTTATATATTTGGGAACGTTCAAAATTATTTTTGAACCAAAGTAAGGCAAGTGGGCTCCATATCTAAACTATAAAACATGTTAAATTTAATATTAAAAGCATTTAAGATGTTATAATTACTTAATTAGTATTGGTTTCATTATTTAAGTAGTATTTTATATTATTTAAAAATAAAGTTCTCACATTTAAAAATTTTTTTACTCATTTTTTATAAAATATTAATTGGTTTTTTTATATCATATGAAATATAATTTTTAAATATTATAATAATTTATATTATATTTTTTCATTTTAAAAAAAATAATCCTTTTAAAAATTTTAATTTATTTTAAATTATTTATTATTTTACATTATTAATGAACTATTAATTATTTTTTTAACTTTACCTTTTTGAAAGCAATAAAATTTTAAATTAATTTTAATAAAAATAATTTAGATCAATACAATATTTTTTGATACAATTGATATTATTTAATAATTTTTTAATCCTTATACTATTACTTTAAATAATTAAATAAAAATATATATATTTAAGTACCAAAAAATATGAAATACATGTAAAATGATTCCTAAATTTATTATTGCTTGTATTTGGTTCCTAATCCATTGGGGACAAAACCTCAATTTCAAAACAAGAGGTATAGTTGGTCACTGACTTAGTTCTCAAATGCTAAAATTTAGTTTTAAATGAAGTTATTCTTTTGAGTAAATGTTTTAAATAAAAATATTAATTTAAAAATATATATGCATTTAATATTTAGACATAATTATGTAAAAATTATTTTATTTAAAAATATATATTTATTGTGTTTAAATATAAAAATAAAAATATTTTTACATAAATAAAAATATTTAAAATGACATATAAATATATATTTTATATTATATTTAAATTTTTAAAATTAAATTTAAAATTATAAAATATTATTAAGAATTTTTATTCTGATTCTTATTTTATAAATATAAATTTTAAAATAAGTTTATTATTATTTTATTAAAAGTAAAAAAAATTATACATAAAATAAACATAAATGATATATTAACAATGTAAAAATAATTTTGACACAAATTTTTGTTTCTTCCCTTCAAAATAACTTAGTTAAAAGTAAAAAATTTGAGATTCTAAAAAAATCTGCTTTTCAGCTTTCTAAAAAAATATATATTTTGACTAGAAATTGTTGCCAAATATTCAAAACATCAAAAAATATATATTTAAAAAAAAAAAACTGTTTCTCCATGAAAAAAGCATTTCCCAAACATCCAATAATACTTCAGCTACCATAGTTTCTGCGGGACAAATGCATTTCAATAAAACAACTAAAACTTGCCCTGTGATTTTGAATACAACGGGGCATGAATACCTATAATTGACAGAAAACTCGGCAAAATGCTCAGTATGATTCTCCACGAAGTCCAATTTTAATTGGACTAATTTCCAAATTCAGAGTTGACAGAAGTTTCAGTAGTCTAATACAAGTTTATTAGACTACAAAACAGCAAATCCATTTGTAGCAGGCCAAATGTTACGGGTATATATAGTGACATTACCAATTAATTCACCTGCTGATCTCAGCCAGACTTGAGATGACCCTCGATCTAGTTGGTGAGCACAAGATCATGATAAGCTGGGTGACGAATTTAAAAGGCCAATGTCTCCCAAGCACCTCGTTTTTGTCTTATTCAGCTGGGGCCTCGGAATGGATTCTTTCGTACAAGCGATATATTAGCGGTGATTTGGACATCTGGGGTTCCCTCTCCAAGACTGCAATTATATCCTTAACAGAGATGCTACGAGCTACCCGTGTTTGAGGTGCAATGACCTGATTTCTCCCAAGTTTTCTAGCAGCCCCTGTTGGAAGGGAACGTTAAGGAAGTAGGACAGAAATAAAAAAGTAGCACCAAAAAGAACTCGGAAAGCAGGTAGATATCAGAAGCACGATATCCTATGACCTAGGAAAAAAATCAGAAGAGTCAATTAATTGTCAGTACTTCAAATATAACATTTTTTTTAATTTAATTCTTCAAATTTAAAACATCTTAATTTAATTATTTAAAAATTAATTTTATTTTAATTTACTTTCTGTTAATTTAATTAATCATTATTTAATATTTTTTGTTTAAATGATTTGATAAAATTATCATATGACTATTAAATACCTAACATGACAATTAATATTATATTAAAAAAAAAACTTCGACTAATGATCATTCTTTTAAAAACAAATCAATGCCTTTTTTTTTAATCCAGTTAACTTTGTTTATTTTTTTAAAATATAACTTTAACTCTCACATTAACATTTAACTAGTCCATTTATGCAAACACATTTTATGTAGCTAGACTAAAGAAATAATTAAATTAGAGCAAAATTAATTTTTAAAGAAATAAATTGAAACACTTCAAATTTAAAAGACCGAATTAAAAATATATATTATATTTGAAGGTTTAAATAATTAATTTACTCAAAATAAAAAGGGCTTATTATTCAGTTATTGTACAATTTGATATTTATAACATTGTCAACCAAAAATATAAAACAACTTAAGCAAAACACGTATCTTAGTTTTGTCATTATTTCTACCTAAGTGATATATTCTCATGGAGTCCTCTTCCTTCGTCTCTTTTCTCTGATTTCTTCTTCTTTTTCTTGTTATTTTTCTCCCTTTTTAAGAGTACAGCACTAGGAATGACAGTTTAATGAGTCGTAACGATATAATAAATTCGTCTCATTTCTCTGATTTCTTCTTCTTCTTTTTCTTGTTATTTTTCTCCGTTTTTAAGAGTACAGCACTAGGAATGTCAGTTTAATGAGTCGTAACGATATCATAAATTGACTGCCATCTTGCAATTGCATTCTAAGACAAGTGAAATGATAGATAATCAACTTAAATGGAACCTACCAGAAGTTGCAAGAGAAGCTGGACCTTTTTTCTCCCCGTCTTGATTATCCTTTGTACTTCCAGATGCTGATGAAGACTTGCGGCTCACATCTTTAGCTGGTTGAGAACTAGATGAGGTGTCCATTCCCCCTTCACGTTTCTGACGAGCTTGCTCAGCCATAAGTTGCCATTTTGACAGCATGTCATCTCCCCCAACAGCTGCTCGGGCAGCAACATTTGCAGCATTTGCCCTCATCTTGTCATCCTCTTCTTTGTTTGGCTGCATCATATCACAAATCAAAGATAATATTTCCTATACAGACTGTGAAATATAATATATCAGAAAGTGGTATGAATACCTTCGTTGATTTACTACGACCCTCATCCTTCTCCTTGTCACCATCAACTCCAGTATTAGTCTCGGACTGTGAAATATAATATATCAGATACGCAAACAAGTTTCAGATGCAGATATACAAAACAAATACATGCATTCGAAGAGTTAATGGACACAGCTTTTATCGTGTCTGAATAAAGCTTAAGAACTCAGTAACTCACACACAATATCTGAAGAGGTGGAACTCACTTCATTAAGTTTCCGAAGCTTCTCTGCTTCTGCCTGTTTTTTCTCCCACTCTTCCCTTGCTTTCCTATTTACTGTCATGATTTGTTGCCGAACATCTGAGGTGACAACAACCCGGTGTCTGGTTTTCTCAAGATCAACTCGCTGGTAGGAAATTGATTGGAAGTAAGAAATTTTATACATTGGTGAAAGAATATTCAAGCAAGCAGCTAGAGGAGACAATTGACCTGTTTCGACAATCTAATTAGGTTACTTATCAGTCCACGCATTCTTTCCTCCACGCACTGAACATTTACTTTCAGTCATAAGTTTACACGCATAACTAACACAATGAAAAGTGAAAATTTGCTTGCATCTCACCAGTGACAAGCATTTCTCTACGTCATTGCTCATACCCTTCAAACCACACTTGGCCACTGCCACAGTGACAACATAAAAAGGTATAAGGCTTTGTAAGCCTAGTATACATCCAGATAAGATCAAAGTATGGAAATAATTAAAACATACGGACAGAGATATGGCATAAATAGAATACTAACTAATTTCAATAAGTTTTTTCTGCAATGGAGCTTTCTGCAGAATCAGCCTTTCTTCTTCTTCTTGCACAACTCTTCGAGACACTTCTGAAATTCGACTGTCCTCTTTGGACCCTGAAAATAACTGTTCTTCCTCCTCCTATAAAAGAGAAAAATACAAAAAGCATTTGCGCTTTAGTAAAAGAAGAAGGTAGATTCCGTATTTTTGAATTATCCAGCCTAGTTCAACATGACAAAGTATCATACCCTAAGATCAACTCCACTAACAGCAGTAACATCATTAAGCTGTTCAATACTTTGTTCCAGAGAAGCCCCAGATACTTTTTGTTTCTTACTGTAGGGTAATGGGCAGATTATGCATAGATTAGAATGTGTTAAAAATTAATAAACTAATCCAGAAACAAATCAATCACGATTCTGTAGAATAAGACAAATCACCTTGGAGGAGGAGGTGAGGAACCAAGTACTTCATGTGGTTTCTTCTGGCCAAGAGAAGGCCTTTTCAAAGGCGTCCTTGCATTAATCCCAGAAGCATTTGATGGGATCTGAGAGCTTAACTGATAAAATACAAAAGGGTGCAAGGAAATAGGCATCTTGTATAAGAGATGAGCATATAATATGGGCATGCTCCGTGCAAAGAAAGATATTTCCATTGCTAAGAAAGAAAAAATTGTAAAGATAAAGCAAACTTGAAGTTATTATTATTCCCAATAACAGCGTTAAAAAAGTGGAAGCCTAAGGGCATATTAAAGGAACAATAAAAACAAAACTATATGCCTTGTTATTCTTCATTGCAACTTGAAATACATCTTTGATGTCACAGCTACCCCATTAACTGGCATCAGTAAAAACATCCCTTGCAAATTGCAACAAAAGGACAGATAACATGTAAAAGTTTCTTTCTTTTTTTTTGACCAATAGATAACATGTAAAAGTTTGAATTTTCCTAACATAAGATAAAATTTATGAAGTAGGACAGCAAGAAGAATTAGTATTGAATAGGCTAGGGTTAGGGGTTCTTGGATGGAGAAAAAGTTAAAAACTGGTAAATTGAAGGTTTGTGCATGTATATTAAGTCAAGAGATATTTTGCAACCAATATGAGAAGTATTATGAGTAAAATTGATGGCTATTTGAGGATGTGTACAATACCAGCGAAATTGATAATACAAGGCTGATTTATCCTCAGGAAAATTCAAGCAAGGAACAATGAGGGTTTTGAAAGAAAGGAATTTTAAAGCTGTCCGCCAAAAGTAACAGATCTGAGCAGATTAAAAACAGAATATAAGTTAGGAAAAAGAAAATTAACCTAGACTTCCTTAGGTATCACACCTAGGCTTTGATGGCATAATACAACCAAGAAAAGGAAATTTACTGTCTGAAATCATAAAAATTATCATTATTAAAAAAGGACACATGGGAAATACGCATTATGTAAGAAGAGAAACCAAAATCCATGCATCAGAACATTATATGAACTATGCAGTAGAAAGAAAGAGATAATGCCCATGAGATTACCGGGACACTTGATTCCATTTGAGCCATTATAGAAGGGGAAGCAGAATTGGATGGCAGCAGGCTTGTAGATGTTATAGGTGGTATGCTTGTAGATGGCAGAAGACCTCTTGAAAACTCATCCTTTAAAGTTCCTTGATTGGCATTTCCCTGTTCAATCTGTGCAGTGTTAACAGAAGGCAGCCCATGCAATTTAGACAAATGATGCCTATGTTGCTGCTCAGTAGACAGGTCATTGGGTTCCTTTTTGACATAGGAAACCGATGACAACAAACCCGAACTTTGTTCTTTATTTGTTGAGGGTTGCCAAGCATTGGATGTTTGTTGTGGTGCTGCATTATTTACCATGGCAGAGACAGATCCACCCTGCAGTCTCTTTGGATCATTGATAGAATTCTGTCGATCAAGTTTTGGCATACCAATCACATTCATGCCCTGTGTTGCCCCCCCTAAGTGATTTGGACCGATGTTTTGATGAGGAATTTGCCTCATTTGTGAATCATGAGGTTGTGGTTTGAAAGATGATGTGGAACTACTGGTTGTCCCAGAATAAGGGTTATAATTACCAGCATTACTTCCATATGTTGATGGAAAATTCAGACGCTGTTGCTGCTGCTTATTAAGCCCTTGTAGGTGAATTGAGGATCTTTCTGTTTCTTGACTACCAGTGTTGGAACTGGAAGATGACAATTGGTTTGTTTGAACTCCTTGAGGTTCTATTTTAACATCTAATTCCTGAGAATTTTTAGCATTGTTCTCCATAGTTGGATAAATTGACTCATTCTTCACATGGACAGCTGAAGAAGTAATATGAGATTGATCTGCAGGAGTGTTCACACTTCTTTGATGCAGTTGTGCTAATGCATGGGGATCATTAAATTGTGTTGGACCTGAACTAACAGTAGGCATCCTTATAGGGTGCTGCCCAGCAGGTCCTTGGTTGGATCTCGTCTACAACAGTAGAAAAGGATGGTTCTTAGCATGACCTTGACATCAATATATATTGGCTTAAGAAAATAAATAAAACATAACACAAACCATGTTCTCTACCTACCTGAGATTGCACTTTTGCTAATGCCAATCTAAGCATCTGGTCCCCTACAATACCTTTCATAAGCCGCACAAAATTATCTTTGGGAATTTCATCTTTCTAGAAAAAAAAACAGCACAAAACGAAAAATTAATAACACATCAAATCCATTCATAAGTTTGTCATAGCCTGTCACCATGAAAATTTTAGCAACAAAAAGGAGGGGAGGGAGGAGGAAGGACTTATCTTTTAGATTGATTTGAGATACCCACCTTCAATTTAGCAAATAAAGTTTGGAGTTGCATGGCTCTGTCTTTAGCAAGCTGGGGAAGCAAGATAGGTAGCAGCAGTCCAAATGGTACCTGTTTACTACGATTAATTTGGCTGCTTGGCTGCTCAGTGACTGTTGCCTGTTGATTACTCATCTGCTGCAACTTGAAATATTGAGACTCATTGCTGGGATTATGTGTTTTGACTGGCTCATGATTAAGGACCGGATCTTTTCCAGGATTTGGGATTCCAGTCGTTTGTGAATTTTGGAGGGAACCTTGCACAGTCTGCCCCTGGTGATATTCATCTTGAGATTGTTTCTGTGACAAAGGGGGATGATTTACATCCTGAGAAGCAGCATTCTGTAGTTGCTCCACAAGAGATCCATTTTGCTTCTTCTCCATCTCAGATGAAGGTTGTTCTTGCTGCTGTACAATTTTAGGGTCTTGTTGAGTTTGACAGTCAGTCTGGTTATCATGGCTGGAAGTTGACCACTGCGGTAATGACTGACTGAATGTGTTATTGCTTCCTTGAGACAAAACTGCAGCAATTATAGTAGCCTATGACATGTGCAATTGAGAATTTACCAATCAAAAATAAAAAACACACGAAACAACATTCAATTAGAAGTTTAGAACTAATAATTTTTCACAATATACTTCTCCTAGATTCCCAAAATTCTGCTTGTATATTCAAACGGGACTCCAGAATACGTTACTATATTGAATCAGATACAAATTCTCCCTTCCAAACTCCAAACAAAATATAAAAGGAAGAACATGTGTTAAATCATTTTCATGAAGAGAATGTTGCGAATAAAATGAACTTTCAGCAAAAGAACAGGAATGTAATGACTCTCCAATTTAAACAGGATAAAATAATGATAAACCAAAATGAAAAGAATATTAGCAAGAAAATTATCTTCAAGCAAAAGGATAAGGAATAAATCCAACGGATGTTTTATTGTAGAAAGGAACATTAGCCCTAATTAATGAATTCAATTAAGTTCGTAAATTAATTACACAGCACCTCCTGGACCTACTCAAATTGTACTGGTCAAATTGCTTTCGAAGAAAAAACAAGACATGCCTCATTGAACTTGCCATCAACAACCAAGATACTTCAGTGTTTCAACATTACGTTGTTTTTGCTATTTCTATATGTGTATATATATATATATATATATATATATAGAGAGAGAGAGAGAGAGAGAGAGAGAGAGAGAGAGAGAGAGAGAGAGAGAATAAACTCACACAGAAGTTAAAGAATAATTACATAAGCTAAAAACATGAGCGGCACAAAATTAAAAAAAACAAAAACAAAAAAGGTTTATTGGAGGTTGGAACTCGGAAAATAGTGAATAACATTTATATACCAGCGTCTGAACCAGAACCCTGAGAAGTAGAAGCATCTCCTTCTATGTCTCTATTTAAGGCAGCCTGGAAGGCTTCCACGTCCGCTCCTGAATGCATTGTTTCATCCTGTGGACATCCAAAAACAATGGTAGGATATGAAAAAGAGAAACCTAAGCCCCAATTTGTGTATGCTGGAAATAAAATAAAGAGAAGAGAAAGGAAAACCTCGTCATCTTCAAGAAGCTTCACTATAGACGGGTCCATAGCAATTCCAACACACTGCTAACTTAGCTCATAAACGAAGCAACTGAACTGATGTGGTATCGTTAACATAATTTAAGCATTTTGATAACTTCTGCTACTTAAATATACGCAATCTCACATAACTCTCAGATATAATTCAATTCGCTTCACTCTAAAGATGAGAGATTCAACAGAAGAGGGAGAGAATGTGGAGGTGTCTGATCAATTGATTCGCATAGCACCCGGAAACAAGAGGGAAGAAAATAAACAATGAAGATCGAAGAGTTAAGCGACCACCGCCTAGATCAGTGGGTTCATTTTCTATATCGGCCCCTGTTTGGGCTTCTGGGCTTCTATAGACTTCGCTTCAGACCAATTCGAATCATTCCATTCCCTTGACTGTGTTGATTAGATCCTCCGGATTTACAAATCAATCTATTCATTGATTGTAAACTCATAATTTAAAGATATTTCTTAATGTTTTAAGGCATTTTTTAACTTTTTTAAATATTTTTTAAGATAAAAATATTTCCACCTTTTTCTTACTCGTTTCAACAATAGTTAAAATGTTTCAGTATAATATTTAAACAAATAAATTAGTAAGAGATAAAATCAAACTTAATTTATAATTCACCTAATTCTTAAAGTAAGTAAAATTATAAGAAAATATTTTGTAACAATTAGTAATAACTATAAAGGTATCTAGTTTGTTTAAATTATTATATGGATTTGAAATAAAATATTACATCAACTTTAAATTAAATAAAAGATCTAAATTTTAATTTTTATTAAGTTATTTTACTTCAGTAAGACATATGAGATTTTTATTAAATTTTTTTCAGTTTATTAATATTAGTATAACAGAGTTGATAAATTTTTTAAGTATATAAATTTAATTTATAATATAATGAAAAGATAGGTGTTGAAGTGACATAAATAAACAACAATAACTATACATCAGAACATAAAAGAAAAAAAACTTCACACAAAAAGTTGTCTAGTATAGTAAACTAAGAAATTTGACTCTTAAAACTAAATAAAAAATATAAACTTTTACAAAATAATAAATTTCATATATAGAAGAGATAATTAGCACTATAAAATTGATGGTAACAAAAAAATAATAAAGAGATAAAATAATATGCACTTATATATAAGTAATATATTTATAATATTAAATAATGTATTTGTTAAATGAGTAATGCATTTGTAAAATAGAAGGGGTAATATAAAAATTTGAAAGGAGATAAATTATTTTTAAAAAAATTAATTATATAATAAAAAAATTTAGAGGGTAAATAATTTTGGTGGGGAGGGGGGATTTATTTTAAAAAACTTATTTATATGAAAAAATTGAGGGGAATTCCTGCTGTGTGTCTCAATGAAGATCCGCTGTTATATATAAAGATATTTTAGGACCCTAAGAAAATAAAAAAAAACACATATAATAAACAAGAAACAATTCTAAAAATTTAATAAGATTCATTATTATTCTCTTAAATTTAATTTTGTGAAAGAAAATTAAAAGACTAAGCAATTTCATGTGGTGCATTTTGTTAAAAAAAAATCTTCTTAAAAAGTGATGTGATTTATCTTTTGAAATGAAATGTGATAATTGACTTATAAAATTGTTCGCTCAACTGTTACACTACAAATAAGATATCATCTCTAAAACATGTTGCTTTTTTGCATCAAATAAAATATTTTGTTCACCAAACACTAAAATAAACAAAACATATGTCCTTAAAAACCATTTTTTAACACAAACGCATCCAATAAAAGTAAAATTTTCAGCCGAAAAAATTAAAACTATACTATAGGAGGATAATTTTTCGCCTGCGGGCTCGCATTCCACCCCAACCCTTAGGCATTAAAGGCTGTTCATTCCCCGGTGTTTCTGCAAACCCAAAACGAAAGCAATAACTCATTCACCTTCTCGCACAGCAATGAAGGACAATAAAATTCTCATGCTTTCATTTATTATTTACTTACCTGATTTAAAATCAATTTATGTATTTATTTCAATGACATGCTTATCTTTAAAAACATGGTTTTTTGGGTTCTCTTCTTCCTCATCTCATCTTCAAAATTCTTATATTTCCTAGTTTTCAGCTAGACTTTGGATCTCTGAATCTGTGGTGACGAAAGCCCGCTTATTACTTCTCTGTATTTGAATGAGTGTAATAATATAGACACTCCTATTAGAGGACATACTGGTTCAATGCTTGAGTTTGGTGTAGACTGTGATAATTGACATCATAAAGTTTTCTGGCTTTTGGGCTTTTTCTTGGTTCTCGGGACAGCTTTGTGGTTATGAGGCGGAGGGTAAAGAGAGAGAACAGAGAATGAGAGGAAGAAGGAAAACAGGGGAGATAAGGATTCAATTTTTCTATATCCTCCTTCCATTGCCAAAGAGATTCATATATATGGAACAATACATCATAAATGAGTTAAGTAAGGGAGAACAACTGAGCCACGCAAAAACTCTCATTACCGACACTCAACGACTAACTGCCCTAACGGCCAACAGCAACTACCACTAGTACCAAGCAAGGTATTTTCATGAAATCGTGGCAATCCCCCACATGCTGACTGGGCGCAGGCTGACTGTATCAATGTCCCACCCTTAGTGTATCATTGTCTTCAAGGATGCAATTCGGGTACATTCTCAGAAATCTTCTTTCATCTTCCCACGTCGAATCCTCCATGGGAGCTTCTTTCCATTTCACGAGTATCTCTGGTTTGGGACGGTACTGTCCTTTCTTGATAATCCTTCGTTCCAGAATCGCTTCCGAGGTAGGGCTGATGGCAGGATCCTTAATGAGGGGTGCCTCGTCAATGTTAAGGTGGGGTCCCTTTGTGCTTCTTAAGTAAACTTACGTGGAACACATCATGTATCATTGATCCGGAGGGAAGGGACAAACGATATGCTACCTTGCCTATCTTTTCCCGGATTCGGTATAGTCCAAAAAACCTTGGTGCCAGTTTCATGGAGGTTCGGTTCGCTACTGACTTCTCCCGGTAGGGTTGAAGCTTTAAGTAGACATAGTCTCCTACTTCCAATGACACTTCTCTTCGCTTCTAATCTGCTTGGCATTTCATACGCCCGTGCGCTTAGTCAAATTTTCTGAAGTTCCCGAAGTTTTTCATCACTACTCTGCAAATACTCATCAACTGCTTGAACCTGAGAGGTTCCTGGAACGTAGGCCAAGGGGCTTGGGGGAGGAATACCATATATAGCCTCAAACGGAGAGATTTTTGTAGAGAAATGGACGGAGGTGTTGTAGCTGAATTCTGCCCATGGAATCCATTCCACCTAGTGCTTAGGTTGGTCACCGGTGAAGCATCTCAGATACTGTTCTAGCACCTGTTCAGAACCTCAGTTTGGCCATCAGATTGAGGGTGGCAGCTGGAGCTCATGTAGAGCTTAGTTCCTTGCAGTTTAAACAACATCTGCCAAAATGCACTGAGGAAAACTCTGTCTCGATCACGGACTATTGAACCTGGAATCCCATGCAGGCGAACAATGTTAGCTATGAAAGCCTTCGCAACCGTGCCTGCGGTGAAATGATGTCTGAGAGGCACAAAATGGGCGTATTTGGTGAGTCTATCCACCACAACCATGACACCAGTGAGTCCTTCTGACGGTGGTAATCCTTCGACAAAGTCCATTGAGATCTCACTCCAAATTCGCGTAGGAATAGGCAGAGGATTCAGCAGACCTGTCGGTTTCATGCTCTCATTCTTGTAACGTTGGCAGATGCTGCACTCTCTTAAGTATTTCTTCACTGTTTTACGCATGTTAGGCCAATAAAACTCCTTTTTTGATTCTCGAAAGTGTCTTGAGGAACCCAAAATGCCCTCCTTCAGGAGACGAGTGACTCTCGGCCATCAGTTTCTGGACCCATTCAGAATTGGGATTTAGGAATATTTTATTATTTCTAATCCATACCCCATCTCGATACTTTAAGGTGGGATTAACACTAGCCAACTTGTCATAAAAAGGGTCACCATTGATCTCTTGCTGGAGTCTTGACCACTAATCTGCAGTAGGAATAGAGATGGCCATAAGTTGAAACTCTATTATTCTAGAGAGAGCATCTGCACCTTGATTCTCTAGCCCTTTATTGTATTCCACCTTGTAGTCATATCCCAGTAATTTAGGAAGTCAGCGTGCCTGAGCTGGGGTGGTAATCCTCTGTTCTAAGAGGTACTTCAAGCTTCTGTGATCCGTTGTAACTACAAAAGGTTTCCCCAACAGATACGGGCGCCACTTTCTAACAGACTTAACAATGGCCAACATCTCCTTCTCATAGGTGGAGAGTGAGAGATTCGACCCTTTTAAGGGTTCACTAAAGAAAGTAATGGTTTTGTTATCTTGTTTCAAGATGGCCCCGAGACCTACCCCACTGGCATCACACTCCACGGTGAAGGCTTTGGAAAAATCAGGGAGGCTCAGAATTGGAGGGGTTGTTAGTGCCCTTTTTAATTGTTCAAAGGCCAAGTCTGCCTTATCATCCCATTTAAGAATTTCCTTGGATAGCAGGCGATGGAGAGGCGCTGCTCTAGTACCAAAGTTTCTAACAAACTTCCGATAGTATTCCGACAGTCCCAAGAATCCACGTACCCCCTTGGCAGATTTTGGGGTTGGCCATCTTAGAACTGCTTCAATCTTGGAGGGGTCAACTGCCACACCGTGCTCTGTTATGATGTGCCCCAAATAAGCCACTTGCCTGACTCCAAATGTACACTTTGATCTCTTGGCAAAGAAACTGTTATTGGCCAATATGGTGAGTGCCTCCCGTAGGTGCCATAAATGTTCCTCCTAGGAGTTTGAATATATCAGTATGTCATCGAAGAAGACCAAAATGAATTTTCGGAGGTAGGGTCTGAACGCTTCGTTCATTATTCTCTGGAACCTTTGTTACGTCTAAATTTTTGTGGTTATGAGGCGGAGGGTAAAGAGAGAGAACAGAGAAGGAGAGGAAGAAGGAAAACAGGGGAGATAAGGATTCAATTTTTCTATATCCTCCTTCCATTGCCAAAGAGATACATATATATATGGAACAATACATCAGAAATGAGTTAAGTAAGAGAGAACAACTGAGCCACGCAAAAACTCTCATTACCGAGACTCAACGGCTAACTGCCCCAACTGCCAACAGCAACTACCACTAGTACCAAGCAAGGTCTTTCCCTGAAATCGTGGCGGATATAAGAATCCCCCACATGCTGACTAAGCATATGCTGACTAAGCGCAGGCTGACTGACTGTATCAGTCCCATTGGTTGCTACTGGTTTCCTGGTAGATAGCTTTGGTCTTTGTAATTTTTCGCTGTAATAATGGAAATATTTTGGTCCTTTGCGAAGTTATTGTCACTATATAAGAACAAGTTTATGGGCTTAAAAATAGCTTGCTGACTGCAGCCTTCTGGTATTATTTATTGGACAATTTTCAGTTTTCACTAGAAAATGAACTTGTTTTTCTGTCATTCACAATGAATTGCATTTTAATTCGTCCATTCTTCCACAATCGTTTATATATTTTTTGCTAGCTTTCTTTATGCTCCTTCTGTTGATTTGTATTTCTTTAATTGACAAACTGTTCAGGTTCAGGTTTTTGTGCTATTCTCATAGCCGGTACTCGAGACAATATTTCACAAATTTAAAGTGCAAGGATTGAGTCATTGGACGAGTCAAAAATTGTATTTTATGTTTCATGATACGAGTTGAAGTTTTCCAGTTACGAGACCAAGGCTACATGGTTTTGAGTACATAGCTGATACGATTGGCATTTTTATTTCATCTTATATCATGCATTTATGCTAGCTTCCTTTGCAGCTATAATGACCAGTTGATTTATTCTGAAATTAATTTAGAAAAGAAAAAATTGGAAATTCTGTCAGTATGAGTAAATGAGACTCTCTTCATAATTAGGTGTTGTGTCTTTCATATTCAACAATAGTTGGTAGCAGTGTCTAAGGAACGAGTTTTATGTAAGTCAGCACGGGTTGCCATATATTGGATGTATTAGTTGGATCTTGGATCAGCTGGCCGTATAGTACCCTTTTCATGTTCTCGTAGATTTCAGATGTATTTGAAGAAAAGTAGACTTTTGAGATGCTCTGCTGCTTAATAATGGGAGGCTTCCCATACTTACACTACCGTATTTTATTGTCATCCCAGATTTGGTCACTTCCAACTGTGGTGATAGTACAAGAATGATTGTGGTAAGCAGGAAGATGAAGGTAATTGATGCTTTAAATCCATGATCTTCAATCTCCTACTTCTAAGCAGTTTTGTTAACCCTTAATGGAGCTACATTTTAGTTTTGTTAACTGATGTGTGTGTGTGTCTATATATATATGTGTGTGTGTGTGTGTGTTCTCTTCTTTGAAATTTCAGGAAACTGGCAGTAGTATTAGAAGCAACAAAAATGGTGATATAGGTCACTTGACTCTGGATGATTATCACCCCATTGATCGAGTACCAAGTTCAACGGCATCTATTAAACCTGGACATATTGAGCATGGTACTCCTCTCATGCCATTTATCCCAAAACCCTCGCCTCCTGGTCATCCTAAGCTTGGAGATTCTACTTCACCTGCTCTGCTTCTCCAGCATGCTAGTGGCTATGCTCCAAATTTGAGGAATATGTCCCTTCATATGGGACAAGTTGTTTAATCAGCTTTTTGTACATTGTGTTATGTTTATTCTGCTGCCTGCTTGGCTCTTAATCCTTCTTTTCTCGTGTTTTTTTGTGAAAAAATATGTGCATTTTGGCATCCTATGAAGGGGCGGATTTAATGTATGATTAACTGGAGATTGCTTATTATTGTTGATGTGTATTTGGAAGGACGATTAGCAGATCCCTACTCTAACTGTTAGCTTTGATCAGTGTCTATGCTATTTCAGCGATAATCATTTTTAGTTTGCTATTGATTCTTCTTTCTTTTCCTGGATGAATTATTATCTTGGTTATTGTTACTTCTAGTTAACTCTACAATATTATCAAACACTGAAATTTGTTTTTCATCGAACTTGAGGCATATGGTCCCAAAAGTAATGGAAGTGGAGCATCAGAACATTGCAACCCCTGAAAGCACACGTCACTTTTAATCTGGCGAATTTGCTACAGCCAGCCTTAACTAATGACTTTTATACCTTTACCTGGGATTCCCTCATGCAGTCACTGCAAATAGCTCGCTGTTTTACCTTATTCTTAGGTGCACCAGAATATCAAGTTGCAATGCAAGTCGCTCAAATCTTCATCAGATGATTTAGCCTGGCTAATGGTTTAACCTTTTTTTTCGGCTGTAGGAATATGGCTTTACATTTAGGCTATCCTAGCAACAATTCCTTGAAAAGATTATAGTATATGACTATTGCAATTAGCAGAAAACAAACGAAATAACCAGGAGAGACTTTATAGCATCCTCGATTGAACAAGTCAAGTAGCAGAAAACCAACCCAAATAAGTAAAGGGAAATAATAAGTTGAATCACTGCCTAATCCGATGGGGTTCCTATCAAAAGTATCTAATAACGATATGTACAGCAGTGAGAGGACAGACAGCCATGGACATGGGTACTCAGAGTAGACTCTATTGTTGAGTTTCTTAGTGTTTAAGCTAAAATTATTGCTACTCATGTGGTTTGATTATCAAAGACATTATCTTCCTTCACTTTACCACCAGGATGAGTACTGTTGGAAGTTAAGACTTAAGAGACCTACCTGTCCACATCCCACCAAGTGTGCCTCTTCTTTTCTCATTTACTTTTCTTGAACCCCTAATAATACCTAGCAGGTCTAGTCGTCTAAAGATAAAACAGCTGTAGGGAACCCTTTCTCCTTTGAGTCCCAACTGTCACCGTCTCAAGTATCCAACTGATAGAAATGGGACCAAGCAAAGCATCATTTCTTGAATTCCCTGGACACTTTCAATGTGAGATACCATACTTAAGTTCGCAAACAATATCTAATGAGGTTAATTATGTTACTTTAAGTAACCCTAATTATTGTTTGAAGTGTTTCTCAAGTGATGACGCTTTCAAACTCGTAACCTCTGTAATTTGTTGGTAAGCACTTGGTTTTAACTGATCATCAAGTTAGTTACGTAAATCATTCGAGATGATGCTTTGTCTTCCCTTCTGGTTTCTTTTCCTTCTTCTGCGCAACCTTCTAGTCAATCAGTTCAGGTCTATTCAGTAATTCTAGTTATAAATATATACCTTGCTTTAAAGCGGAGTAAAAACTCCGGAAATGGTAACAAAATCATGCTTATAAAATTACTTAAAAGTTAAATTCGCCAGATACGGAGACAACTATATTGGAAGTTGATGAAGTACAAATATATTATTATTGTTAATTTGTTGTTATTAGTCAGTTGGTGATATATTATTATCCACCTAACGAAAGAGTCCATGTTAGGTGCAAACGCATGGCCGCATAGTGCATGAGTTTGTTATTCAGAAATTTCCTTTATCCAACATTGCGACACTCTTTTGTGATTGACGTAATAAGCAAGTAGGATTGTATCAATTTTTTGCCCATAAGTTATCTTCTCCGTCAAAACTGTAGCCCACCATTATTTGAAAACTGGGGCTAATTGCTATAATGGAAATTAAACCAAATACATATATGAACTCGTTAGTCAATGCAATGCTTGTGGAAATACAGAGGAGGACTCAGCGGAGGACAAGCCCTTCTAAAGCAAAGGGAAAGATGAAGAAGAGGAAGGAAGGAGGACAGTAGATGCCGGGCATCCCAGAAAGCAATGCCTTTTGCTTAGCTTGCAAAAATCATGGCAACGAAGCGTTGTCTCCCTCCTTGTAATTGCATTTGTAATATAAGAGTAATCAGATTATTTGCATTAGACAAATAACCATTGGTGCCTCAAAGTGGGGGACTTAATCTGGGCCTTTTGCCTTTTCAATAATCCCTCATAATACTTTTGACGGCGAAGTTTGGCATTCTTTATCCGTTAAAGCAGCGAGTATATATTCTGTACTTTGTTTTCCTTGCGTAGGAATACTCTGCGCACAAAATGATTATTTACCTACATGGCTACACGTTCATCGTCATCCTTTCTTAATTTATTTAATACTCTCGAGTCTTGTCTCGTGGGGGTGATGAGATGAGATGAGCCTCTGAGCTAGCGTATCAAATCAGCTGGAAAGAATCTGCAATGGCCTAGGAAAGCGAAAGCTTATCTTGAAGAATTTACCTTTTGGATGGTAAAACTTAGACAAGTAGAAGGAAGTTGCTTTTTCGTTTTGAAGTGGTCCTCTAGGCGTTAAAAGTGAAAGCATGCTTGCGTAGTTGTCTATACTATTATCATTTGGTATGTAAAAACTTAGTCCCTCCCTCCACTCCCTGATCCAGAAAGTGACAATGTATAAGACAGATAGTGCACTGCTGACCTGAGCAATTGAGTGATGATAATCAAATCAAAGTGGAAGTGAAGTTTGGTTAAGACATCACATGGGAGAGAAACCAGTGACTTAATAAATGCTAAAGTGGCTGTCCGGGGCTCTATCTTACAACTTTCGCCAACAATGCTACACATTTTCAGAATGAGAAACATGTACTGCACTGTCAAATCAAAACCATTACTAAATTGTTTTCTTTTGTTTATTAAACACTTACAATTATAATGTTACATTCTTATAATTAAAATATGATATATTTTCAATTTCCAACTTCAATTGGCATTGCTACGTTTTACCCTTGGGGATGGATTCTCTACGTGCTGGCCTTCCAAATAACAATGAACTCACACAACTCAAAACATCCCTTTTTAATACTCTCAAGAGAATAAAAGAAAAGTAGCATTTTATCGAATTTATAAACTATATTATTTTGGCTATTTAAATATAATTTTGAATTCATAAAATTGGCTGTACACTTTTTTTTTTCAATAATAACGATAAACATGTCACTGCAACTCAGTTTAACCAGTTTCATTTGAAAATTTTAGTATTATTTATTTTCAGACATAATTGAGTTGAGATAAATATTTTCACACATGTAACAGTTTTCAGGTAGATTTTTTTGGGTATAATTCAAGTAATATTTTAATAACTTATAAATTCATGAGAATAATTTTTTTTATTCATTCATTATATTCTCAAATTATTTGTATATTATTTATACACTTTATTTTATTATTTATAATTTATTATTACGATTATTTTATAATATATTAATAATTAAAAAATATAAAAAAATTCACAAATAATATTACTTATTCCCCTACAAACCAAGTCAACAATTAAAAATTTTAAAATTTCTGCAGTGTCGACCGTTTGAGTAACGTCTATAAAATATTCATTTCGCTTCCGCGGAACTGAGGGATCCAACTCCGACTCCAAGCGTTGTCTCAAGTCTCAACGTCGTTTTTACCTCTTTATAGTAATTTAAATAAATAAATGGCGTGTAAGAAAAGCCCCACAAACTCGCTCCCTCGTGTAAAACCCCAACTACGATCCCTCCAGGCTCCAGCGCACCTCACTCTTCTCATCGGTTCCCACTGCTCCCCCTATTACCAAACTACCCTCACCCAACGCACGCTGCTGTCAAAACGTGGCGAGTGTATTATTCTGTCTAATTCTGCGCGTGGGTGTATAATCTCAGCTAGTTACTTTTTTAAGGGATTTAATTTTCCAGAACCAAGCACTAACGAACAGTGTGACTAGTACGACAGTTATACTCCTATATCTCGCCTACTCATTAGACGACGACACTCGCAGTCGCAGCCCCACATACGGCGGCAAACCGTAACGGTAATAAATCCGATCATACTTGCGGCTCTAAAAGCGTCTTAACCATTAATTCCAGCCAATCTCTTTCTCAATTTCCTCAGTATCTCCCCAGAATTTATCTTCTTCGCTATAGCAAGTGCTCTCTTCCTTCTTCTCTACACCAATATGGAATTGGCAGAGCTTTCAATTCTGATCGGATTAGATTTGTTTATTTGGAAATCGGAATTAGGGTTTTGAGCGTGAATTTCAAGGATGAGTTTCGAATCTGTTTTCAATTGTATTATAATACTACTACCACAATGGTAGGCTTGGTAGCTGCAGTTACTACGGCGACAAACCCCAAAACCGCAAACCAAAGAGGTCTTCCTCTCAATCCAACAAGGCCTCCTCTCTTACCCTCTGAATCCGACAATGCACTCGCTCCTCGCAGACCCAAATCCCGACAAGTTACTTCTCGCTACATGTCTTCTCCTTCTTCTTCGTCATCAATTTCGAGACGATGCCATTCGCCCCTGGTGTCCAGAACGGTAAATTCAACGGCTATGATGGCGCCAACGCCGTCGGCACCATCACTGACCAAGCGGTCACAGTCGATGGAGCGGAGGCGACAACCGACTCCTCGGCCTAATTCTTTGAATGTGGGAATTGGGAATGGTGGTGGCACTGATTCGCCGGCTGCTCAGAAGATGCTTTTCACTTCGACGAGGAGTTTAGCGGTTTCCTTTCAGGGTGAGTCTTATTCAATCCAGGTTAGCAAAGCAAAACCGGCACCGTCTTCCTGTTTGAGGAAGAGTACGCCGGAGAGAAGGAAGGCCACAACGCCGGCGAGGGGAGGAACTGGCAGTTCGGATCAGACTGAGAATTCAAGTCCGATTGATCAGCCGCGATGGCCGGGAAGAATGCGGCAGGCGAATTGTATGAGTAGAAGTGTGGACTGTGCAGATGATAGAAAAAAAATGGGCAGATCTGGGGACGTGGTTAAGTCATTGAAAAATTTGATCGTAGATGTTCAAGCTTCATTTGATGGGACAAAGAGTTCAGAAATGGGCGAAAGGGAAGTTAAGAAGACTGCTGAAGCCGTACTAGAGAGGAATAAGGCTGGAGGATCTGAGTTGAGGTCTGATTCCACTGCTTCTGATAATGAAAGTGTGTCTTCTGGAAGTAGTTCTTCTGGAGCACAGGACTGCTGCGGTGGCGGAGGAGGACAAGGGCAACGAGGGCCCCATGGAATTGTGGTGCCGGCTAGGTTCTGGCAAGAGGCTAACAATCGGTTGCTGCCCCAGACGGACCCTGGCTCTCCATCATCTAGGAATGCTGGAAATGAAGGAATGGCTCCTCCCAAGTTTCTCGCGCCAAAAAAGTCTGTGTTTGATAGTCCCATATCATCTCCCCGAGGAGTTCTAAATAACCGGGGGCAAATGTCTCCTATTCGTGCTGCGGTTCGCCCTGCTTCACCAAGTAAGCTAGCCACTCAATCCACATCGTCCCCTTTGGGGAGGATGAACCCGTCTCGAGTAAGCAATGGAGTGGCTGGTAGTCTGAATAATAGTTTACCTTCTATTTTAAGTTTTGCTGTGGATGTCCGAAGAGGAAAGATTGGGGAGAATCGGATTGTGGATGCTCATTTAGTGAGACTCCTGTATAACAGGCTCCTGCAATGGCGTTTTGTGAATGCCAGAGCAGATGCTGCCCTCTCTGCACAGAGATTGAACGCGGAGGTATGTGTTTAAAATAAACTTTACTTTCTGTTTAAATGCTAATGAGCTCACTGCTGGGGCATCTTCATCGTTTTGAAGTTATATCGTGTCTCCTATTGGTTGTATCCGATGGATATCAGTAGAAACATCATGAATAGACATTTGTGCCAATTCTAGTTTCACTTAAGTACCTGATTATTTACACTGCCTGCATCGTAAAGCCGCATTCATACACGGTGGGAGAGAGAGAAGCAATTGTATATTCTTCTACACTACCTGCTATTTGTTTGCTTTCCACATTGCTTCGTTTGTTTAGTCAATTCAATTATATTCTTGTCTAAACATTCTTCTTTGTATCAGAAAACCCTATATGATGCATGGGTAGCTACCTCTAAACTCAGAGAGTCCGTTAGAGCCAAAAGAAAAGAGTTACAATCGCTGAAGCAACATTTCAAGCTAATGTCCATCCTCAAGGAGCAAGTAAGATCTTTGGCTACTAAAGAGTTACAATCTGCTCTCATATTGTTGGCTTCAGTAGAATCAGTACTATTAAATTCATCTACCTTTATCAGAAATATGAACCAACTGCCTAGCTCATTAGAATCATTTGGTTTCTATGGTGTCATCCGTTTTCTGTTCAACTTAGTCGTTAAGTTCTTAATAGATACTGTTTTATGTAGATGATATATTTGGAAGATTGGGCTCTTTTGGATCGGGGATACTCTAGTTCACTTTCTGGAGCTATTGAAGCTTTAAAGGCTAGCACTCTCCGCCTTCCTGTTGTTGGTGGGGCCAAGGTATTTTCCTTTTGCTTCTTGGGTCATTCTTCTATATTTTTCATGAATATAGTTATTGACATTTTTTTGTTGATAAAAAAAGGTAGTTACATATTGATTGTGTTGTTATTAGCATATTTTTGGATTAATTATGGAAAAGCTCTGTTTTTTGCTTCAGGCAGATGTGCTGAATGTGAAGGATGCTATTTGCTCAGCAGTGGATGTGATGCAGGCAATGGCATCCTCAATATGCTTATTGTTACCAAAGGTACACACACACACACTAACACATATACATATATATTTTCTGTATACCCTTGTTGATTCTATGGATGTTAGATCTCAATTATTTTTTGAATTCGTGATGGTACATTTATGGTGGTAAGACCGTAAGACAACTTAGATTGCTGTGTACACGATAAATATAGTCTTGCCAGGAGACCAGAAGATTAAAAGCTCAGAATTTTCAATATTCATATATTATTGCATAGGAACTTCTTTCTTGCTTATTAATAGAACTTCCTAATTAACTAAAGTATTGATAGTTTCATATTTTTATTCCTTTGCTTCCCATACTTGATCCTTGCACATAAAACACAAAATTTAACTTTACTGCCATATATTATGGGCAACTTAGAGAAGACATCAATTTGTTAGTTTTTACCTTGTGCTACATGCTGTGATACTCGTGGACAGTTTGAAGGCATATTTGCCTTCCAATTACATGCTTCAAACTTAGTCTTCTTCCCTTCAACGATAAGCACATCTCTCTTTATAGCATGGTCAAATCATATACCTTTAGCATCACCAGAAACATTATTGCTGACAATCTCCCATTTTTAGTATGCAAGTGTGCTCTATCCATTTAATTGGACATTCCAATCAATCTCTAATTTTACTAAAAGCTTACGAGTTTTGCACTTTTTTTTTTATGATTATAAGCTTCTGAAACTCTTAAATATATTTGTTATACTATCTGTAGATTATGGAACTTTGTTCCTTATTGTATTTATGATTCCATTCTATTAGCTTTCCCCTTCCTTCTCTTTTTATATATTTTTTTCTAATCAATAACACATATCAGAAAAAAGAAAAGAGAAAAGAAAAAAATTCTTCCACAAAAATAAATAAAATCCAACACCCAGAGGCAGAGACAGAAGGCAGTAGCGACATATAATTTTATCAGTCACTTCCTGATCTGTCTTTTAATCAAACATATTCACTAACTTCGGGGAAATGATACACCATCTGTTTTGCTAGCAATCCTGGTTTTTTTTTTTTGTGGGAAAATTACACTATACCTGCTTAAGTTATGAGTATAATGCACTTTCCATTACTGACCTCTGTTCGAATTGCTCATATTCGTTGCCACCTCTATCCACATGTTTAGAATTTCTGTTAATTTAAAAGGTGACTACTACAAAAACTAGAAGAGGGTAAATTGTCCCTTTTTTATTTTCTCTCTCAGCAATTTGAAGTTTACATATTCATACTTACCAACCAGCAATAGTAGTAGCTATTGATCATGGTGTTATGCCATGAACCTGGTGCTTAAAAAATATTGAGCCATTGTGATATCCCAGTGTCTGAAAGCATTTGCAATTTATAGGTTGGACATGTAAATTCGCTGGTGGTTGAGGTTGCTAATTTAAGTGCAAAGGAGCGTGCTTTGCTTGATGAATGCAAAGATCTTTTGTCAATGATTGCAGCCATGCAGGTAAATTTTGTATCTAGATATGAATTATACAAGCTTCAAATACTTTTGTTCATTTTCCTTAGATGATCATTAAGTGAATTGTTACTCCTTATCCCAATTATATAGCCAAAACTAATTAATGAAACCTTTTCATGAGCAGGTTACAGAATGTAGCTTGAGAACTCATATTTTACAATTGAAATGCTTATCCGAATCCCCACAATGAAAATAACTAGCAGATAACTGTATTTGTCTGATCTGCCTACTTTCAATGCTAACATCATAACATAAGGGAGATGTCCGTTGCCTGTAAGGCAGAGGAGTGCTTATTTTGGCTTTGTATCCAATACTTGATACCTTGATGATTTGTATCATTTGCAAAGAGTGAAACATGGAAGTTGTCGTTTTCTCAAAACTCTAGTTGTATACAGCTCTTCTCTTTTCTTTTCTTTTTTATATTTTCTTGTCCTTTTTACTTTCATGTTCCAGATAATGTATATAAACTGTGTCGCGTAATGTTTTTAATTGAATATTTTTTTATTTGTTAGTTCACAAATTCTGTAAGTATGTGGCTGTATGTTGCATATCTGAGTCCCTCGTCTTTGTTCTTCTTAAAATTGGGATAGCATGCGTTCATGGTT
Source organism: Ceratonia siliqua (assembly GCA_034509205.1). Classification (NCBI taxonomy): domain Eukaryota; kingdom Viridiplantae; phylum Streptophyta; class Magnoliopsida; order Fabales; family Fabaceae; genus Ceratonia; species Ceratonia siliqua. The sequence continues at coordinate 1,730,636 of JASKGM010000008.1, forward strand.
TTTGTAAAGTGACTAAAATTTTGTCTTTCCATAGTTTTATTCGACTGAGTTAACATTCATTGTTCATTTTCTGGATAATTTTTTGTTTGTGCCTGTAAAAGGCCGTTTGTAAACATGATTGCCAAGCCCCGAAGGTAAAGAAAAGTTCTGTAGAATGAGTAGTGTGTGACGCATGATTGGTTGAGCTTTAGACATTTAAAGAAGTTTAGAACGGAAACTTACCAACCAATTATTACACATATTTTTATAATTTATAATTTCATATATTTATAATAAAAAATTCTTTTTTTCATTTATAAATAGTTTTTATTTAAATATTTAAATATTTAAAATTTTATAAGTTTTAGACATTTAAAATTAGAATAAATTTTTTATATTAAATTTTTTTGCAAAAATATTTAATTAACTATAATTTAAATTAATTGAGCTTAAGTTAAAAAATAAGAAAACTAAAATTGATAAAATTAAACTTAATCAAATCAATATGTAATGATTTAGTTTGTTTCAGATGAACCATTTAAAGAAAACTTAATAAATTCAGCTTTTTAATAAGTCGTAAAATACTATAATCTTTCTTGTATGTTATTAATCTTACAGTGATTTTATGTTATTAATGAATATTGTTATTTTATGAATAATTTTTTTTTAGTTTTCTTTAAAGAATTTAAAAGAATGTAAAAAAGTTAAAAATACAAATATTTTCATAATACAAGTATTCAAAATAAAATAAAATAAAATAAAAAATAATTTTTAATTTTTGTAATTTTTATATTCTTTTAAATTATTTCTTAAAAAATTATAAGAAAATAAAATAAAAATAAAAGATTACTCATAAAGTAACAATACTCATAAATAACATAAAAATCACTTAATCTTACACATATTTATTCTATTTTTAAAATCTACTCAAACATCTCTTATATTTTTAAAACAAATTACACATAACTAAATAAAAAACTTAAACTTTCCAGCCATGATCTTTAATAGTATAATTTGACAGAAATTTTATTGTAAACAAAGGAAAATATTAGGCATGTTATTGGTAAATTGTTATAACAATTATAGTATATACGACTTAATTCTTAATTGTTCTCACCCCTTTAAATTAATTAACATATTTTTATTAATTTAATTTTAAATTTTAAATTTTAAATTATTTGTATTTAATGAAATATCAAGTTCACCATAATTTTTGTCAATTTCTTATTTCTTAATTAATAAATGTTAATTAAAAATTAACCCTCCTGCTCTACCTAATCGACGGGATGAAAAAGGCTAACTCGTTTGACAATGTTAGTTAAAAACAATAAAAGTAATTTAGTTAATAAAATAATAAATAATTTGTTTTAACAATATGACTTAATTGAATTTTTATATAAATTTGAAAAAAAGTATAAAATCAATATAATAAAAGAGAAGTTGTATTCATGTATTAATGGGTTTTTATGCTACAGTTTTATTATTGAAATGATATTAATACATTCTCATTTCTTATCATTCTTTTTTTTTTATTTAATTTTTTCTATATTTATTTGAGAATTTTTTACACTTCTTATACTATTGTTCAACAATTTTTTTAAGTAAGAAATTTTAAAAACATATCAAATTTTGTTTAAGAAAATACATTACATAAAAAATAATTAATTAATACAAAAAATAAAAACAAAAACAAAAAAGAGGTAGGAGTTAGAATTACATTACTATCATCATAACATAATAATTACCATCAATTTAATTTAATTAAAGTAAATTTATCTATCACAGAAAGAATACCCTTATGTTCTTTGGATTCATTTTCTTTTCATTAAATCTTGCCATCCTTAATGTAAACGGCCAAGTTGTTACACGTGGCACCTAATATAAAAAAAATTCAATATTTTTTCTTTTTTTTCCTTCTCCCACATGAACATAAAACGCAGCTCTTCTCTCACTTCTCTCTCCTCTATTTCTCCTTTCTTCTTCCCACCAAATCACAATCCCACCATCCTTTCTTGTTTCTTCTCGACAACTTAGAAGCTCCAAATTTTTAACCTCTGTTTCTCATTTCTTCTTCCCACCATCCTTTCTCCTTCGTTCTTTTGGAGCACGCTACTGCCGGCAACTCTAAGCATCTTCAACATTGTTTTGTGCCTTTAAAAACTAGTCTCAGAAGTTCCAAGTTTTCTCCTTGCCAACAGCCACAAGAACCTCTGTGAAGTGAGCAACATTTTATCAACGAATAATGATCTTGCCATGGCTCCCGTTTCCATCCATGCTGTGCGACACTTCCAACAGTGCTCGACGATGGCGAAGTGAAGACGCCGTGTTCGACCACTGACCTCCATTCAAGCTGTGCAAAGTCTAATGGTGCTTGATGATGGCGAACTCTAGATAAATGGACATCTCAGGGAAGAGAAAAGAGCTGCGTTTAGAGTTAGGAAGGAAACCCAATTTTAGAAGGGAGAAGGAAAAAAAATGAAGAAATGTTAAAAAAATATTTTTTTATATTGAATACCACATGTAATGATCTTGACCGTCCATATCAAGGATAACCAAGATTTAAGAAGGAACTTAAGATCATAAGGGAATTTATTTTCCACCAGAGGGGATCAGGTTAGGACCTTCTTGTCAAGAGAGTTAAACAGACGTCGAGACAATCAAAGGGATGGTATAATTAGAAGTTAAAATTTTTTAAATTAAAAAATATAAAAAAACCTGATCGTCCATTCTTTAAATAAACAACCCACGTGCGACTTGACTGAATCACAGTGTCACCCAAATCACGTAGAGTGTGCTGTATTCATTAAGAGTCGCGATTGTAATGAGTAGATTTGATAAATTACATGGGGTCCACATATATGAATATAAGACGCCGACGCGGCGAGGCGATGGATTGGAGGAACTTTGATGCCTGTCATTTTCTTTTAAAAGATATGCCTGCCTATGCTGCCTCCCTACTCCCTACTCCCTACTCCCTATCCTCTTTGCAATTATGTTTACAGTTTTCTTTCATCAATTTTAAAATTAGATTGCAATCCTTCGTTTTAAAATTATAATTATTTAGAAATCTTTTTTTATTTTAAATTATTTATTATTATTAATTATTTTTTAAAATTTTAACAAAATTTTAAGTTAAATTAAATTAATATAATTATTTTTTATTATATAATTTAATAATTCTCTTAATTCTTATATAATTTTAAACAAAAAATTAAAATTAAAAAAAAATAAAAACATAAAAAGGATAGTCCCCTCATGTTATATATATGGTGTTGCTGTGCAATCGCCTTATTTTGAAATAGCATAATTTTAATATTTCTTATCTTTCATTTTTTTTATTTTTTGTTTAAAATTTTTTATTTTTTAATATTAAATAAATATTTTTTATGTTATATTTTTTTTTAAGAATTTTTTTGAAATGTGTACAAATTTTTTTGAAATTTCTTTACATTTCTTATATTGTTTTTTAGAATTTATTTATAAGTAAAAAAAATTTTTAAAAATTTTTGAATAAATATGTAACATAAAAATAATTAATTAATATTAAAAGTTAAGATATGCTACCTCCACTTTTGGGGTGTTAGTATAAAAGAATCCA
>JASKGM010000008.1:1734312-1781705 GCA_034509205.1 Ceratonia siliqua
TTATTTTCTTTTAGTTTCAGAATTCAAAATAGGTTTAGATTCTTCTCAATCTTGGTTATGAACAACTCTTTTTTCCTTTTTTTTTTTTTCGTTTCGTTCCGTTTCGGTTGAATGTCATTTCGTTTCGGTGTCTCCCGAAACAGAAATTTTTCGAACATTTCAAGCGTTTCGCTGGATATTTAGTTCCTTACTTAAACGACAGATAATTTGAAAACGGAGGAAGTAATTACTATCACTTTTAACATTATATCATTACTATCATCGTTACCACCACTATTATTACCAATGTCATTGCTGCTGCCACTACCTCTAACACCATCACTATCTGTCACATCCCACTCCAGGCGCGTGACCGACATAGAAACTACTATAAGGTAGTTCCCACAAGCCTAATTGACTCTTAAGCAGACACTGACATTCAAAGTAAATCAAAGAAATTTCTTTTTATGCATTACGTTCAACTATATATATATATATATATATATATATATATTTTTTTTTTTGTTGGTATAAAATTTTTGACAAAATTTTCTCTGAAAATTTAGCATTTCCAGGGGGCACAATAGCACACAAAAAGTGGACAAGCCCACTTATCATATAAAGGCCTCCATGACTACTTACAAAGTAGTTTCACAGTATAAACATTTAGTATCTATGCTATGCACATACAAAATAACTGTATATTAGAAGATGTATTCACAATATTGTCTTGCATATGCAAAACCTATTAACTGTCCAAAGTACATTCATAGGTTGCTCCATTGTTCCCTTTAGAAATAATCCACCAGATTCCAATGGCAAGTTCCTAAGACGCCGGATAATCAGAAAGTGATTGTCCTACAACGCTGTTTGAAAAAAAATATAAAAGTAAGGGAATGAGTTTACAGATCTAGTGAGTATAATCAACCCCATAAAATATTAGCTTATAAACAATATCATAAATTTATCACATATTGACAAGGCCAGAATAAATTTTAGTTAACAGAAAAAAAACTCTTTAATACATAAAATTTTCTTGGTATAATTATGCTTGCAGAAAAATAAGTACACTTATTAGGATGGATCCACTGCTTCTTCACAAGAGAAACTCTCACACTTACGTATGTCATTGACTGCACTGAAACAATTTGCCTGTCAGATACAGCATTCCAATCACTGAGGTATAGATCCGAGTAATCTCACGGATAACACTATGTCAAAGTATGGTCCATAGACAATCACTGAAACTAAGTGCACTTAGAATTTCTCTATGAAAATAACCAATAATCCACCAAAAACCCACTTTATAATTTCACAATTTGTAATAGTTTAAATAATAGAATATAAATAAAGAAGATAACTTCTAATCAACATATATATAATTGTGAAAAAAAAAACAGATACTTTTCAGTATCCACATACTTTTATACAAAGATAAAATAAAATTTAAATAATCCTGTCATGTAACTAAAGAAATAAAAAAAATATTATTACAAAATATAAAATTTAATTAAAAAAGTCATTTTCATCTCAATCTTCTAAATACTCACTTTTACATGCCTAATATATTTCAAAACAAATAAATAACATTTAAAAATAGAGAATTCACCCACCTTGATTATCCTTGAAAGCTTAACGCTTTCAACATACATTACCGCTATCATTTCTCTCTTTTTTTTTTTTAAGTTCACTTGAGCAAATTTCTAGAGCAGCAAATATCTTTTTTCATCAAACACCGCAAGAGTATCCTTATGGCGTCAGAAATTTGAGAAATCAAGAGTGGGTGTTACTTCATACTCCCCAACATATACCAAACAACTCCAAATGCAAATTAGTGCCACTCCCCGCACACCTTCATACTCAAGGTTGGAGGACATGGTGTTTTTTGTGGGTAAGCCCACTAAGAATGATGGCTGATTGCTATTAGGTAGTTCACAATAGGTAAGGGGCGAAAATCAGTCAAGAAAGGGAAGAGATTCCTGTTTTAACATTCTTCCTCAACTACTGGAATTGTCTCGTGCTTCCTCCCTATTTTGCAGTCGCTGATTTGTGTCCTACTAGCAGATAAAATTTATGGTCTCAACTCTCTCTCTAGCCCGCTAACATATCACTCTCCAGATGACCATCTTCGCCAAGTAAGGAAATAAGTGGAGTAAAATAAAGATTAACCGATATAGAGGAAGTGCGTATAAGAGTAGAGCGTTTACAAGTTCTTAACCAAAAAGTCTAAAGGTACAAGAGATTAAATACCCGCTGGAAATTGGTTGATGAAAGAAAATCTTGTGTGCTGGAAAACAGAGCATCATTTTGAGAGCACTTGTTCTGGAGGCTGCTGGAATTTACAGAGATGACCAGCTGTACTAGTTTATAATATTTTTATAGATATTTTAATGGGAATTCTTGATATTAAGAAGAATATCTGAAATGGAAGGGCTTTCTTTGGCTAGTTTTTACTTAACTGCGTTTTTGCCACCTATTTTATCATGAGAATTGCCTAAGGGGCCACGTAACCTACCTAAGCAAAGTTTGAAAGCTTTTAAGAAAGTCTTTCAAATAAATGTATAAAATGTATTTTCTTGTTACACTCGTAGGTTTATGCATTCACTGGGTAGCCTTTATTTAGTTTGTTACATCATCGTATATAAAATTTGTGGGTCTAAATTTTTTCTACTTAGTTAATGTAAAAAAAAAAATTTCCTCTCAATTACTATGATTAAGAATAAATGAAATTGATTACTAATAAATTAAGGATTACACTATCATACTCTATTATATTATTTATATATATATATATATATATATTATAATTTTATGTTTTTATTAATAATTATATAAAATAATATTGTTATATAATATTATATATTATATATTATTACAACAAATACATAATAATATAAAAATTTATACATAAATAACTTATATAATATAATATTATTATTTATACTATCATGTCTTATCTTATACAGCATATTAAACGACATCTTAGATCTTAATTTGATTGAACTTTCAAAATTAGATAATTTTTAAGGTATATATGAATATATTGTTATATTTAGATGTAATTATTGTTAAATGTATATCTATTTTTTTTAGTTATTGGATCAAAAATTAACAATTACTTAATCTAACAACTGAAATGATAAAAGCACATCTAAACATATATATATATACATTTTTGAAGACTAATTTGCCGCACTGCATATTTTTCAAATACACCCAGCTTTCTTTTTTCTTTTATTGGGTTGGCTGAAATATGCAATATTGTTAATGATTTTTATATTATTTATAAAGTAATAATATTCATAAATTTTATTAGTATTTTAATTTTTATAATATAATTTAAGAAATAATTAACAAATTTTAAAAATAATAATATATTAATATTATTACTATTTATTTATTTTTTTTAAAATATTTATGCTTTGAATTTTATTTTCTTATATTCTTTTAAATTAGTTGTTAAAATAAAATTAAAAAACGAATAAAAAAATAAAAAGTTACTTATAAAAGATGAATATTCATAAATAACATATAAAACACTATACTGTTACTGGGAATTTGCCTGTACAGATTACTGAAAATAGGAAGAGTATTCTTCTTCCTGGAATTTTGCAGTTATTTCTCAACTGATTCTAAGGTTCTACTCGTATGAATTTATTTTTTAAAAAAAGTAATTTATTTAAAAAAATAAGTTATTTTTAAAAATATATTTTTATTTATTTTAAGTTTTTTCAAAATAAAAAATAAAAAATAAAGAATTTTTCTTCTTCTAGAGTATAACTTCCTTCGGAATACAATAGTTGAGAGAAAAAATTATTTTATTTTATTTATTTAAAATTTTTTATTAATTATTGTATTTAAACATAAAATAATTTTTATTTTTAAAAAATATTTTAAAATATATTTTCTGGTAAGTCTAAACAAATAAGCCTTAAGGTCATGTTTGTATAAACTTATTTTGAGAATAAATAATTTTTAAAAACAATAAATTATTCTTCAAAACAATTATCTATTTGTTTTAGTTTCTCTTACAAAAATCAAAAATAAAAAAATTTTTTTTTTAAAAAAAAGTTAAAAGTTAAAATTTATGATTTCTTTTAAAAAAATAAATTAATAAATGAGAAAAAATATTATTTTATTTTTTGATTTAAAATTTTTTATTAATTAATGTGACTTTTATTTTTAAAAAAACCTTATTTATAAAAAAAACATAAAAACACCTTCTGCTTCAAACATATATGCCCTAAGCCAGTGATTGTCCCAGAACCATCTTAGAAATTATTCTTGTTGAGATTATTCTGAAATATTGTTTTTGCTCAAGACTAGGACGTGGAACGAGGGAGGCTATATTCTAAGTATGCTATATTATAAAGAGATTTCCATATATATTTGTTTCATACCTCTCTCTATAATTAAGAAAAAAGGAAAAAAAAAAAGAGAGTAACATTATTCCACCAATAAAGAGATATAAGTTAAAAACCCATGAGTTTGGCTTGCCCGACCCGGCATGCGATGATCCTGAACAGGTAACTCCTTGACCTCGACTCGGATATATCAGAGTGGTTTGCAATGGGAGTCTGAGACGAAAACCCCCACTCAGCTTCAAGCTGATTGCTTATTGGAGGAATTTTCCGCGTCGGCCTCCTTGCCATCTAATTTTAACTATTAGCAACTCAGTATTATTTGCTTAGTTTTGGAATTCTTGTCCATCATTCGTTTTTGTCCGTTGTTTCGGATAGGATGTCGAATCGATATGGGCAGGGCAGGCAAGACAGTAACAAGGGTTTCGTCAAAGCCCAGAAGAAATTTGTGCCCAAGAATCCGAATTCAAACCCTAGCGGATCAAACCCAACTCTCTCAACCTCCCTCAGACAATCGATTTCATTGAAACAGTCGGATGCCCCAACTGGGAGCACTGCTTCCATTTCAGCATCGGCGGGTAGGATTCAAATGGGCGAGAATGGAGAATGGATGTCAAACAGAGCCCAGGGTGGGAATTTCGTAAACTACTTGCCACAAGACGAGGCAGTGGCTGCTGGGTTCGGCGCTGAGGAAGGAGGATTGGATCCCGTGGAATCTCAGAGAGTTGTGGACCTTTTGAATAGAGAGTTGTCTCGTTTTCTCAAGTTGAAGCCCAGAGATTTTTGGAGAGAAGGTACTTAACTGTAGTTATTGTTTTCATTGATATATCGTGGTTTTGTTGATACTGGATATGCCCCGTGGCACCACGTTATTCTTTATTATCATAAGTATTTGTCTAATCCTTGAATGTGTATAGAGATATGCATTTGAGAAAGTAAATATGAAGAATAAAAATGCATTAGATGAGTGATATCACAGTGGTAAAAGAGGCAGAATTGAAATCCAAGCACTTTTTGGGGTGCGGGTGAGAGGAACACGCAGTCTACATTCAATCAGACTGTTGCATTAGGCCGAAACTTCTAGTCGTGTACTTGTAGAGTAGTTCATATGTTTAACTGTTAAGAATTATGAATAAAACTGTGTTGTTTGTTAAGTAATTATAGACACAAGTTGATTGTTTTCCCTTCACAATAGTTAGTGGAACAGCATAGAAGGGTAGAAAAAAATTTGACCTTCTATTCTATGAAAATTAATTTGACTTCCTGTTTTTCATTGTTAAAATAGCCTGTAAAGCTATTTGTTGTATTAATAGTATCTTGAATAGCAAAGCTTTTATCTTATCTACGGATAAATTTTTATAGTGGCCAAAATTATTCATCGATTCTGAGGCTGGCAGCCTCCCGAAAGTCTGTCACTAATGCTCTATATCTAAAGTGCTTGTTAGGTTCATATTTTATCAAAAAATTCTCAACTGTCATGTTGTTTCTGTAATATTTGCAGTGGCTACTGACCCCTCCTTGCATGAGTTTGTGGACAGCTACCTACAATTTAGGAGCAGATGGTATGATTTCCCACATCGTGGAGCCAAAGGAATACTTGCTGGGGTAATTGTTGGAGAGCTTGATTTAAGTCGGCGTGTTTTCATGGTATTGTATCGCATGTAAGTTTCTTTTTAAGTTGGACTGATTTCATTTTTTTCTTGGATCATTGTAAACTTCATCTTTTTGCTGTTCTTATCATCATTAATAAATGTCTTGTAGTTCTTCCAATAAAGATCCAGGAGGCCGGGCTGCTGATAGCCTCAGTCTGAGAGACCATGGAGGTTGGTTGTCTCTCATCTTTTCCCTATTTTCTAGACAATGGAATTCAATTTAGCACAGAAATCTTTACTTTTAATTTACTCACTGTTACTTACTTTTGTTTTGAGGTTTTGTTAAAATATATAATTTGTTACTTGCACCTGATATGCAGAGGGGTTAGACAACTTTGTTGCAGTATTGACTATTGAGCCTCTTGGGCTTTCTCTTTTCTTTTTATTTTCTTTGTTTTGGAGGATGTCTTTTTCCCTCCCTACACTTGTATCTCTTCTCTTTTCTCTCCAATAATTTATTTGTTTATCAATGAAAAACCTATCAATTTGGTATGGTAAGCACCATACTGCTTCACATTGGATGAATATGTAGGCATCCTAAAATTTCTTCACATAGGCACAGATTGCATTTTTTGTTTGTTTTATTTTTCAGATTACTTTGAACTTACAATTATGATATAGCATGAAAAGTTTATGTTCATGTTCTGTAAATTTTATGGATGTATTAGATGTCAGTGGCATGTATATTTGATAAGATTTTTCAGTCACCGCCAGTGGTGGTAATTGATTCTAAAAAATGTGGGTGGGACATTGCTTACCTAACTAGTTATTTCTAAGTTTATGATATAAAACTTAATAACATATGCATTTATTAGAATAATTATTTCTAGAATCAGGTTTCTGTTGGGCATTTGCGTCATATTTAGTATTGTTTATGATTCACTGTTGTTCACTAATTCTGCCTGTAGTTCTTTTGCAGGAGAAAAAGTTGCTTGACTTGCCAAAATTATTAGATATATGTGCCATTTACAATCATGAAAATGAAGAGTTGACCAGATTACTGGTAAAAAATTTTTTGTTAACAGTGGTTTAATAATTTATCAACTTAGCATCCTTTTTATGCAGTATGTATTAAGAGCCACCTCTATATGCTTTAGGTTCCATTGGTTTCAATATGTAACTTTTACCAAGAAGTATTTTCTAGGAAGTGAAAGTTTTTTTTTAAATATTTTTTTTTGACAATTTTCCATTTACAGATTAGAAAGAAAGTTTAATGTAATAGGAACATTTTGAAGCCATTTTGGTGTCCGTAAGTTGTTATTAGTTAGTCTATGGTCAAGTGAAAAAAATCCTGAATGTGGGGACATATCTTCTGACCCTTGGCAGAATGGCTAGGGACAAATCGTTGTAAATATGACCATCCATAAATAGCTCCCCAGCTTGTGGGGCATGCGGCATTTGGATTGATATAACATAGCTATAACGAACTTGAAGTTATTGTAAATTTAGGACATGGATTGGAAATGGGGACACAATATTTCATAAGAATGGGTAAATGTTCTTGGTTTTTCTATATTATTATGACTCACATTTCTAAAATTACAATTCCTAATAGTAGAAATCGCAACACTGTCATACTGATTTGAGTGTAAGTTTTTTTACGGTATATAATATAATATAATACATATCATGGTTGTGTTGAATCTAGTGTTATGTTTCTATGAAGTGCTGTTCTTGTTATATGCTACCCCAACCAAGGTGTTTCAGTGTAAGACTATAGAAAGACAATGAACGCTTTGCAAGGTAGGTGAGCTGAAGTTTGTGGAACTTTGTTGGTGGTTTGGTTACTATTTTAGGTGATGTCCAAATGTTTGCACACTTTCCAAAAATTGACTATTTCAATGTAGAATAGGAAATTATTTTCTGCCACCACAAATAGTCATATTCTGTTTACTAGATAGACAAGAGATTGGCCATTTTCTGTGTAATAAATGGATTGTAAATGTTTAACTGTGTTTATCATGTAGTTATTATAATCATGTAATATAGAATTTACTATTTGGCTTCCACATGTCATTCTTTTTCTTAATAAAATATGGAATTGTCAAGTATTTGAGAAAAAATAGAAAAGAAATCCTTAACCAATTAGACAACAAGTTACATATTTCCTCACCTTCTTTTGCTTCTTTTATGGGCGGCCTGAATGTGAGTCTGTCCCATTGATGCCTTTTGATTTTATTAGCACCAACAACTAGATGAAGTAGACTAATATCTGTAATGAAATATTTGTTGGTATTTGGAGTTCTCTATCCCTCATGAATCATACCAGCCTGCTTTATTTTGCTGCTTTCTCTGTTTTGTTTGTACTGTTTCTCTGAGTTTTTGGGCTCACTTGAGTAGAAGCTTCTCAAGATGGTCTGGGTCACTGTGTTGGTCAAGAAAAACATAGGAGGACAACATGTGTGTATCTAGAATACTTTTCATGCGTTTGACTTGCCATGCTTACTTTTCTCTCTTCCTCTCTCATATGTAGTCTCATCTTTCAGGTCAGAAATGCTTTGAATGCTCAGCCTTGGATCCATGATAATCTGACGGCAGTAATATCACATTTTCTTGGAATTGTCCACACAATGTATGAACGTTGCAGTTCATCATTGGAGGTACTTTAGTAAATTGACAAAGTTAAAACATGGAATGTCACTATGTCCATAAATTATTAATAGGTACGTTAACAAATATATAAAAAACAATGTTATATGAGTAATGAACAAGCTATTTGTGAACGTACATAAACATGTCTAGTTTGAACTTGGTTTGTTTGTTAATCAAGTGTTCAAATTTTGTTTAAACTTATTTATTTAATTATTGAATGAACATAAATGAGCCTAAATTTGACTCATTCATGAGCCATTAAATCAGTACATTGGTCTGGTTACACCCGTAGTGCCCTTCCTTCTCACCCTTCCACAAGTTATTTGAATTATTTAAAGTACCTTAATGCATAAGTGTCTTTTAGAAAGTCATTTACAATTCATTGAACACATGATAGAAAGTTGATCTGAACAATAATTACATAAATAAAAAATATTACTGAATTTTCTTTTTGTGGATTATGTACAGGTCTTATTTTCTTCTGGAAAACTGGATGACCACAGTGCCACTCGGCTTCAAGCTGATCTGCTTGAGGTGAGTTACTTCATATTCTGGAAGCTATCTTTTCTTTTCTTTTATGTGAACATTTTTATTGGAAAAAGTGCCAAGGGAGCGAACTCAAATACATTAAGGCACTGTATATCACCCAAAAAAGAAAGGGATTTGACAACACTAGGATTGTTCTCTTCAGCTTCTTAGTTGGGATTTTTCCTAGAATAACCACCAATTTCTTTCCAGTAAGGTACACCCTATAATGTGGCTGGCACTAGTTTCCAACCATCTGTTTAACTTCCATCCATGTGAAGTAACCCCAACTTCAGCAAAGCTCAAAAACAGTCACAGGCATAACCTGGCTAAGGCGGAGGTAGACCAGCATAGTTCCAGAAAACATTATATGCTTTGCAGCAGATCATTAGATTACTAATATCTTCACTATCACACATATACAATGCCATGGCAGACCCTCTTCTCAGATTCTTCGTAGATAATATCTTATCCCTAACTACTGCCTGTCTGCCCATACTAAAAGAGCAACTTTAAGTGAAATTTCGCTGTGCCAACTGGCTTTCCAGGGGAATTTGAATAGGTTCCTCCTGTAGTTTCTAAAAGACATGTCCCAAGAAGAGAACTTATATAATTACCTACCATTTAGTTTACTCATGTCGCAAAATGCTCAGCCTTTGTTTTTCTAGTTATTTAATTTTTCTGAGGCATAAGATTGATGCAATTTGTTTTGTGATAGGTGATGGACTTTATAAATGATGCAATTGTATCAATGGATGCTTTTGTTAGTGCATACAAACCTGCAGCTATATTTTTTTGTTGCCCAGTTGAAATGAGGTATCTTTAACTATTGAAATTCTAGAATTTTTATGATTTCTAAGGCTGAATGCAATAATTTTCCATACTAAGAATCTGTTGCTACGGTGGAGTTGGTGGTTTGAGATTGATGTTGGCTTGAGGGGATGTTTCATATGGTATTTGTGGCTGTTATGCTCAATTTTTCTAAATGATACTTAATAAACCTGTCTATTTCGTATTCACGGTGAAACAATTTCAATATCACTTGTCAAACCTTCTATATTGAGCATTGATAATGTTGAAAGGTTTCCTGGTAAATTTTGATGTCTTCTGGTTTGCATTCTTACAGTTATGGGAATGAGGAACTGCTAAGCCTCTTTGCCAGATTGCATGATTCACTACTTCCATCCTTGCAAAAGGGCTTCCATACCATTTTTGCTGGCAGACAGGACGGAAGAGTGTCTAACGTTGTTTTAAGTTTGAAGATGTTACGGATGAGATTAGTGAAGTTTGGTTGGCAATTATTGCACTTTTGTTATCTAAGCGATGATGTATTCCAAGATAGCTTCCCGCTTCCAGCTGCCACAAAAATGTTTCCTGCCAATGTGGAGGACCCAGTTATCAGAGCAGATATTCTGGTTCAAACATTTAGAGAGATCAATGCAGTTTCACTAGAATTCCTGGAAAGCCAACACAAGGAAACATTTCTTCAACATGTTGAAAAGAATTACAATATATTGAGCTGGATTGAGAGCTTGCGAGAAAATGGTAAATGATCTTACACATACATAAGTTTAATTCACTTGCATTTGTGCATCAAGTTTGAAAACTGCATTCATGGTAGGACTTGCGTATAACTTTTTGGGCTTAGCATGGTTGTTAGTAAAAAGGTTGACCCAGAAGTCTCTTAGGTGGCTTCTTTTAATTATAGAGTGGAATTTAGTCACTCTGTCCCATCAAAATTTATTTTATCTCATTATCAAATATCAGTTGTTAGCATGTTTTTCTATCAATCATGGTTGATGGCAAGCATATCCTTAGATCCGTTGTTTTCTAATTTAGTTGCTCTCATTCAGGATGGATATTCATTGAAGACGAACAGTTTCGGTATATATCTGGGATGATGACTTGTCTGGAAGAGATTTATAAGAAGCCACATTCTGCAACAACCCCTGTGACAAGCAAAACACTGCAGATGGATGAAGATGCTGCAATTATAGAGTCCAAAATCAGTCAAATAAGGGACTTGTTCCCTGATTGTGGTAAAGGATTTTTAGCTGCATGTCTTTTAGTCTATGACCATAATCCAGAAGAGGTTATTCAAAGGATTTTGGAGGGAAACCTCCATGAAGATCTGCAATGCTTGGACACATCACTAGAGATAGTGCCACCAGCCCAGTCTACTACTGTAGTAGACAGGAATGATAAAGGAAAGGGTAAACTAATTGACTCTGTGTCAATGTCGTCGAACAATGCAGCAGCTATTAGTGGGAAGCAACAGAAAGAGGGGCCACTGATTTCGTCCTCCTCATCACTCGGAAAATATGTGAGGAAATCTAAAGCTGACTTGCCTGATCTTAGCATTCTGGATAAAAAGGGTGAAAAAGATACATTAAGAACTGCTATTGTAACTTCACAATATGAATATGAAGATGAATATGATGACTCTTTTGATGACTTGGGTCTTAGTGTAGCAGATTCTGGAGTAGAGGAAAATGAACTATTGGGGGACACAATGAACGCAAAATTGGGAAAACCATGGGCAACTGAGACTGGAGACTCTGCTCAAAATGCCCGTAATTCAAAATGGGGTTCCAGGAAAAAGCCACAATACTATGTCAAGGATGGTAAGAATTATAGCTACAAAGTGGCAGGTGCCATAGCAGTTGCAAATTCAGATGAAGCTTCTCTAGTTTCTCAAGCTCAGGAAGAATTAATATATGGTCTTGGACGTGGTGGCAACATTCCTCTTGGCGCAGTAAAGAAGCTGACAGATTCCTACAAGGATGACAACAACCAATTCCAAGTTTCTGAAACAGAAGGGAGAGGGATTTTGGGCCCTGGAGGCAGCAGAAGGAAGGAAGGGGGAAAATCAATTGAAACTCACCTGCAGCAGGAGAAACAATCTGATGTCTCAGAGGTGGAAGGAAGAGGGAATATTTCAAATTACAGAGGGAGAGGGAGGGGAGGAGGAAGGAGCAACCATTACAGGAAGGACCGAGCTATGAAGAAGCATTTCTCTGGGTTGAGTGGTTATTAGATATACATATGCGAGTCATGATACACTCGTTTCTTATTCTTGCCAAGATACCATACGCCAAACGTTGGGTTACTATATCTCCTTGTGTCTATAAGCATGTCCCATGTCACGGTGTAATCTCATTAAGTGCAGATCGTTCCGTGTACTGCCATCTCTGCCCGCCATGGAAAGCATTGGTCATACATGAGAGCGATTTAAACCTACACCTGCTGATGGAGGCAATTGCTTTCATGTATGTATTCCTTCGAAGGACCTCTTTATTTCTTACTTTTTTGGTCGAAGGATTAGAGTGATCCATGCATACTGCCAATTTCCTTAATGATATGCATGTTAAATGGGTAAATCACCCTCGGGATACTAACTTTCTGCGAGGTAAAGAAAATAATATAGTTTGATAGGTTTTCTCTTTACACATTTCTCTCTTTTCGTGGAACAAAATTAATATAATTGTATTTACTATTATACAAATTAATAGTTAGATTTATCTTAGTATAACAAAAAAGAAAGTGCATAAAATAAGGAAGAGACATTTACAATTGTACATGGGTTATAAATGGAAGAGCTGTGTAAATATATTATTCAGAAGTTACGATGTACTGATAATTCACCTCACAAAACTAGATGAAGCTTGCCCGTACTTGATGGTTTGAACATTTGAACAATTTTTTTTTATAAACAATTCAAATTTGTCATTATTAGACACCACATCTAATGGCTTATATTTGCTTCTTAGTGAATCAAATAAAAAACTTGCCATCTTTCAAGAGGCAATCGTGATTTATTTAATCCGTATGAGAATAATATATATTGCTCATGGTAAGAAGCATTTCCTCCCATCTACACTCCCTGGTTTCTGATGGAAGTTCTAATTTAATTTTAATTTTTGCATACGCCACAAGATTTTACTGGTCAAATCAGTCGGCAAAACCCACCAGAGAAAGTATAAGGAGCAGCATTACTCTTGCAAGAAAATAGAAATTAGAGTAACAAACCACAAGATTTTAAATTTAAATTTAGGTATTTGTTATGTTATTGTCTTTCACAATGGGTTGTGATTTTTGAGTAGAGTTTACATTATCTTGTAGGATTCAACTCTGTGAGGGGATGCAGCGCTATTGCTTCAAATAATGAGACAATAACTTGGCATTTCTCTTAAATTTTTTAACCCAAAGATTTAAAAATTTTTAATTTTGTCATTTAATACTTTTTGTCTAATTTTTTAATATGTATTTTTTATCTTTAAAAAAATTTAAACTAAATTAATAAAAATAATTATGCTCAGAATTAAAAAAAAATAAAAACATATATTGAAAGATTAAATTAAAAATTAAAAATTTAAGAATTCATTATTATTATTTGATAAAACTGTTTGTTTTCAAGCACAGCTTAAGAGCATGGAATTTGACAGTGAAGCCCATATATGGGCTTCACCAAAAAGCCCAATTGGAGCCCATTATGCAATGAAGAAAGAGTCCTGCCACGTGAGGCGAACGGAAAGGAGATTAGGATAAAATAACTACAAGTCTTATTAGGTAATTTATTTTATATTTTTTTGGCGCTTCCTGCGGGCGAAGGCGTTTGTCTTTCTTCTTACAGCCCGGTGAGCAGATTTTGCAGTCAAATTCCGCAAGCTTTTTAGGTTTTTAAAGGAAGCAACCAATCTAACCAAAATATCTTGTAATTTCCGATGAAACACCCCGGCAACCAAACCATCGTCGACGTCGCCGTCGCCGTCAGTTCCCCTGCGAAGTCTTCGTCAATGGATCACAGAATTTGGAGCAGATTGCCTGCTGAACTCCTCGAGCATATACTCTCTTTCCTCCCTCTCAAAACCTTCTTGAGTCTGAGATCCACTTGCAAGGGCTTCAGGTCTCTCATATTCTCTCCATCCTTTATCGCCAAACACTCTTCGTCTTCACCCTTCTCTTCGTTTCTCTTGTTGTCCCACCCACAATTCCACCGCCAATTTCCTCTCTACGACTGTATGTTTGGCACCTGGCGCAACATCTCTCTCTCCTACTCTGATTTATTTCACAGTTCAGCGCCCTCTGCTCTGGTCTCCTCCTCTGGTGGCCTCTTTTGTTTGTCTGACTCCAGTTCATCTTCCCTTCTTGTGTGCAACCTATTAGCCAAATCCTCCAGAAAGATCGAATTTCCAATTTACTCTTTCAATTGGGAGCATGTTACTTTTGTCTCTACTGCAATTGGGTATAAGATATTCGTGCTCTGTTCTGAGTCAACTTCAAATAGTGCCTTCGTTTATGATTCAAATGTACTTTCTTGGCAACGATTTGACGGTTTCGAGCCGATTCTCAGCGACAACTATCACCAGCAAGGTGTTTTCTATAATGCGGGTTTGTACTTCACGACCCCAGAACCATTTTCTGTGGTTCGCTTTGATTTGGAGAGTGGAAAATGGCAGAGACCCATTAGTCTGCTACCCAGCCAACTGTCGTTTGTTCGATTGGTGAGTGACGGAGAGGGTAAGTTGTATTTGCTTGGTGGTATAGGAAACAACGGAATCTCAAAAAGCATAAAATTATGGGAAATGGGTGAATCCGGGAATTGGGTGGAAGTGGAGAGCTTGCCAGAATTAATGTGCCGAAAATTTGTCTCGGTTTGTTACCATAATTACGAGCACGTTTATTGCTTTTGGCATAATGGAATGATATGCATTTGCTGCTATACATGGCCAGAGATCTTGTATTACAAGGTTTCAAGGAGGACTTGGCATTGGCTTCCTAGGTGCTTCTCTTTACCTGAGAAATGGAGCTGTGGTTTCAAGTGGTTTTCTTTTGTTCCGAATATATATGCTTTAGTCTGAGTGAGTTTCTCTTCATTTTCAGTTTTACGTATCAGTTGATCCTGTTATATTATTTATGTGAACACGGTAAATTTTGGAATTGAGTTTTGTTTATGTATGTACAATGTCCGAGTTTCTGATTTTCTCGGTCCTACTTCCAGGCCCTACAACTTAAAATCTTACCTGCCGGGTTACACACCTCATTTTTTCACACTTATCTTAACATAAATTGTATTATTAAATAAATTAAAATTAAAAAGTTATAATTGAATATATAAAACAACAACATTAATTTTATATATATATATATATATATTATATTTTATTTATTATTTTAATATTTTTAATATAAAAAATATTATAATTATATTTAAATAAAATTTATAAATAATTATAGTTATAATTTGGCCAGTCCAATGACCCGATGGGTTGGGCTGGACTAGCAATATGTCAGCCCGATATAAATTCGGACCCACCTGATTATGTCACTGGCCCGATCGGGTTAGGTTGGGTCGGGCCGGCCCAATTGCCAGCACTAATGAGTTTACACAATTAGCGGAAAGATTTATTTTATTTTGCTGTATAATTACTGGGGAAGTCCATGTGTTTGGAAAAGTAAAGATCCATCCTTGGAGTTTTCCTCCTTCGCCGTTGTACATAAATAGTGCGTTTGCCGTCTTCTTCTTATTAGGATTTTTGCTGAACAATGGAATTGTCTTTATAGGTACTGACAAAGAAATGACTTCAAGAATTAGCAGGGAAGAGGGATGAAGTTCCAATCTCTAACATCAGGATGATCTCAATTGGATGTCATGCAGACCGAGTAAAGTTTGGGGCATTGTTTTCTCAATTAGGAAAATGCAACAACTAAAACCAAGAATAATACCAACTATTCTTTATGGTCAAATTTTAGCTCTTCTTGGCGTAGTATATAATCCAAAAAAAAGATCTGAGCTTTTCAAGTGGATTATGCAATAGCCAATAGCTCCCCCTGACATTCCTTACAATTTTTTTTTTCAGTTCCAACAGATATAATAATTTTTGTGATTGTGAGCCATACCTCTCTGAGTTTCAGGGCTGTTAAGTGTTCCAGAATTGCGCCATTAGGGTTTTTCTTTTAAACACAGCATTGCGTCTCAGAATCCTTGGGTGTTTATCTAGCGTTCGTGGGGGGCAAACATTGTTTCATGAGTCGTGGGCAATGAAAGTGGTGATGGTAACTTCTCTTAGTAACTACAAACTTAATGAAAATTATTATTAATATCATTACAAGGTGATTTTCAGTTGAGAGTAATTTATTATGTACTGCAAACAGGTAGGTTTTCCTTCAGAAAAACCAAAAGGGATTTGAGCAGTATGTTTAGTTGATGCGGCATGCTTAAATTCCAAAAGTGTACAGTGTATGTATGATGCAACATACAAGTGTCCATATGCTTGAAAATATGAAGATGAAATTCTTAAATTTCAGATAATAATCAGCGGGTCAGGATATATAACTAAGTAAATTTTCTTTTCCAACCAGTTTTGAATAACAAACTGTCAAATATCGTTAACGATTTACAGAGACAACGCTTTCCAGTCCCAACATACAATTAATCAATTTAAGATTATAGGAAGCAACGACACCAACATTCTGTAACCATTTCCCAAACATTCTTGATTTAATTAATTCAAGAAAAATGAGAGGAACTTGGATATTATGCCTATCTATAAATCTGTATAACTGTTTCAAGGCCTGAGAAAGAGCGCTAAACCAAACTCGGGACTCCTATCCAAAGCCTGGGTTTCAAAGGCCCCAGAGATTGTCAAGAAAGACTTGGTTGTAACCTCATGCTGCAAAAGGGCCCCAAGATTGCCGTGGTTGTTCAGCTTTGCCTTTACAATTGTCTGAGGATTAATTACATATGAACATCCGACTGTCAACGTGTTCTCGTTGGAACAGAACCTTCTGGTAATTTTTCCTACAACAGCTCCCCCATTCAAATGATCTAGATGGTACAAGTACGACGCATTCAAGGAGTCTCCTTTGTCAGCTCTGCAAAAAGAGAAGAAACTGATTACATCTCAAAATAAAAATTGCCATCCTTGATATTGTGTTAATGCCCCATAGAGATTGTAAAGTATATATCTTAATCAATATAAGTAATAATTCTTCTATTCTTACAACACTTTATGTTAATGAATACATCTGAAAGTTGTTAAAGAAAGAAATCAGTAAGAAAATGAGTTCCCTTCCGAAATTTATATGATTGGCTTCATCTCATTTCATTTAGTCAATTAAAATGCGTTACTTGTGCTAATATGGACGTTCGATAATTAAAAATACTTATGCTACATACAGAATTACTGAAGCAGTGGAACTAGGCTTTGTCAAGCTTACACCAGCATTGTACTTTGAAAACTTGCCAGTAGCAGTCAAGTAGCTGGTTTCTGCTCCAAAGGCAATGCTAGGTGTTCCTATTGTTGCAGAAAAATCAATAGCAGGGAACTGGTTTAGACTAACAGCAGTAGTGAAAGCCACGTGATCATGAAGATATTGAACCTCTAACTGCAATAAAAGGTATAATTATAATTTGTAAAAGTAATGATAGATCTGTGTCAAAGTTTACATCTCAAGACAATATCAGTACCTTGCTAGAATTGTAATCCGGTAGTGTCATTGAAGCAATGGCTTTTGTGGAAGGCATAATACCTGAGATAGTTAATGTTGTCAAGACCTGCCAAACAAAATCTTATTCTATCAAGCAAAGTAAAGAAATGACGTTAGATTTTAAAATTTATGAATGGGAAGTTAGGAAATTACCTTTGATTCAGTATCAACTTTGACATCAACTGTGTTGTTCTTGTACTTAAATTTTGCGGCCACAACCCCAGAAGACAGTCTTCCTCTCTTTACCAAAGTTGAGTTTAAGTCCTGAAGTTGAAGAGATAAAAATTACTAGACTTTCAATTAAAATGAAATATGTATGAGAGGAAAATGAAGTCAATACAAAGCTGCAAATGAATTTACTAGTGAAACCCGTATAATTGCCCCCTTTTAGACAAGCTAACTAACACCCTGCCGAGGCAATGCTAGGCAGAGTGAATTAAGTATAATTAAAATGAATTCACAAAAAATGGAGCATCAACCAAATTCAAGCAGCATGATTAATACTGACCATATAATTTAACAAGAAACCGATAATATCATAACGTAAGCAGATGAATTCATGAAAGCTACCAATTGTTGGACCTGAGTGTTGTAGGAAGGGGATAGAAAGCGAGGGATATAATAGAACTAAACGAAAAATTACCACATTACACGGTAATCCCATCCCATTAGGTCAGGATCATGAATGACACAATAATTAATGTGCTTACCAGTATACAAATTAACCGACGACAAAAACCCTTCAATAAAAATAAAAGAGATAAGAAGTAATTACAGCAAATTTGGGATGGAGATGAGCCGTGAAGTAATAACGAGATAGAAACCCAAAAGAAAGAAATGGCAGTGAATGAAGTAAACGTACCACAGCATTAGCGCTGGAGGAGGTGATGGTGATTGTTCGGTCGGAGGTATAATCTTTGGTGAGGAGGTCTGCAGAGCAAGCCAAACAAATAAATGAGAATGGCCACAGAAACAGAATGAGTCAGGGACCACGTGACTTACCTCTTGCTTTCTTGCCAATGTCGGAGAAGAGTCCAGGTCCTTTGCTTGACATTTTTGCAGAGAGAGAGAGAGAGAGAGAGTCTGCAACGAGGTTCGGGTTTGGGGTTTATGTAGGGTTAGACTTTTCTCCTTTGTGGGTTAGGGACACAAATTTTGAAATTTTATTTATTAAATTCTTGATATGCCATCTCAAACTCAAAGAAAAAAATCCCCAAATATAAAATACAGACGCACACACTTCGGGAGAGGAGGAGGACGGTGAATTTGCGGATTGCCCGCGTCTTGAAGATACGACGTCGTCAAATCCTCAGAGGCACAGAAGCATTGGGAAGGGTGAAAGTTGTTAAAATAACAAATGAAAAATGATATTTCAACATATTTCTTTTTATATTATTTTTATATTTTAATTTTTATTATAAATTTATTATAAAAAAATAATAAATATGATTGATAGATAATTAAAAAAATAATAAAATAATATATGTAAGAGGAAATAAATAAATGTGAAA
This sequence comes from Ceratonia siliqua, assembly GCA_034509205.1. NCBI lineage: Eukaryota > Viridiplantae > Streptophyta > Magnoliopsida > Fabales > Fabaceae > Ceratonia > Ceratonia siliqua. The sequence continues at coordinate 1,753,423 of JASKGM010000008.1, forward strand.
AAAATATAAAAAAGAGATGTGTAAAAATAACATTGTTAAACACTGACCGGGGCTGGGGCTGGAGCCGGGGCGGGGCATGACCCGTCCTCATTCGCATATATAACAATTGCATATATAATAATTATATATATAACATAGTAAAAGTAAACCAAACATTTTAAGCATTGAATCCACGTGGTAAAACATACCTGCCGCAACTGTAACCAAACACTGCTCGCCGTAGTACTTGGCCCAACAGTCCTTTCACTTAAAAACCGAACTACCATAACCAAAACTCCCAAGAAAGGGACTTCACTTCCAAAAAAAAGAATTGAATAAGGATTATTGGCGCACGCGTTTAAACTCAACTTCCAAGAGACCCCTCGCACGTGCCTGCCCGACTGGAATTCGGTACGGTCAAATATTCAATATGTGCACGTGGCAGCCCATATCCACCCCTAGGGCCAGAAGGTGATATACTGATGCACATGCTACCCTTCCCCCATCCGCTCCCAATATATTTTGCACCCCAATCAAAGAACAACCTTAAAACTCACCGGCTTCCATTTTCATTTTGATTGACTGAGATTGCAGTGCAGAGCGACGCCATGGGAACGGAGAGTCCGGCCAATTACACATACATGGGACGGAGTATTAGCGAATTGAGTATCAACGATAATTCCTCTTCTGCTTTCAGCGACTGCAACAGTGATAGATCTGGTGAATTTCCTACGGCTTCTTCCCAAAGTCGACGCCTCCTGATTGCTTGTGCTTCCGAGGATTCTGATGATTTTATTCGTCAGCTCGTCTCTGATCTCCGTTCCTGTTCGATTGACGAACAAAAGCAAGCGGCTATGGAGATCAGAATACTGGCCAAAAACAAGCCAGAAAATCGCCTTAAAATCGCCAAATCTGGGGCAATTAAGCCGTTAATTTCGCTTGTGTCTTCATCTGACCTTCAGCTGCAAGAGTACGGCGTTACAGCGATTTTGAATCTCTCACTATGCGACGAGAACAAGGAGCTCATAGCTTCATCGGGAGCTATTAAGCCTCTGGTTCGAGCCCTCAAGATAGGGACATCAACGGCTAAAGAGAACGCAGCATGTGCTCTGCTTCGTCTCTCGGAAATAGAAGACAACAAGATAGCAATTGGAAAATCAGGAGCCATTCGCCTGCTAGTGAACCTTCTAGAGAACGGGAGTTTACGTGGGAAGAAGGACGCATCGACGGCGCTGTATTCGCTCTGTTCGGTAAAGGAGAACAAGATCAGGGCGGTCCAAGCGGAGATTATGAAGCCGTTAGTGGAATTAATGGCTGACTTTGGATCAAACATGGTGGATAAGTCGGCGTACGTGTTGAGTGTGTTGGTATCGGTACCGGAGGCGAGGACAGCGTTGGTGGAAGAAGGAGGTATCCCGGTGTTGGTGGAAATCATAGAGGTGGGGTCGCAGAGACAGAAGGAAATAGCGGTGGTTATACTGTTACAGATTTGCGAGGACAGGGTGGTCTACCGTACTATGGTGGCTCGCGAAGGAGCTATACCTCCTTTAGTCGCCTTGTCGCAGTCCGGCGCCAATCGCTCCAAGCAAAAGGTTCTCTCTCTCTCTCTCTCTCTCTCTCTCTCTCTCTCTCTCTCTCTCTCTCTCTTCACCACTCTTAGTCACTGACGTGGCAGGCCTTGTACTGCTACGTCAGTTCCCCCACAACATTGATTTTGTTTGTTTGGAAATATGGTTGGTTATCCTAAGAACAATATTCACCTAGGCATGGGCATGGGCATGGGCATGGGCTTGGGCATGGGCATGTATGTCTCTTTCCGGTGTGCCCATTATCTAGTGTACACCAATAATTACAATAAGTTATTTACAAAATATTTTTATTAAAAAAACTGATAAGTTTTTTCAGTTTTGATGTTATTATGATTTAAATATTTTGATGGTGGGACTGTGTTCTTTTTTTGTCGCTTATTGTTTCTCTGCTTGTGGACAGGCCGAGACACTAATAGAGCTTCTACGGCAACCAAGACCCGGCAACGCCGCTGCCCGTGCGTCGGACGTTTCACCATGAACCCCACCACCCATCATGTCTGACCCCGACAACCAAACAGTGAAACACTTACACCACATGAAAAGACAACATATCTTGTAAATATCTTTCTTCCGGAAAAGCTTTGTAAAATTTGTGCTATATGACACACGAGTTTGGTTTTGCTTTTTTTCTTTTGCTTTAGAAAATAACCCTCGCCCCATCAACAAAGCTATTTTTTTTTTATTAGAGATATTTATTTTTTCTATATCATATATTATTGTCATTATAAATACTATACTGACTTTATTTAAAAAGGAAAACAAAAGTTAGAAGTCGATGATGATAAGAAAACATCCTAATGAAAAGTGACAAAAGAAATAAAGTGATGATTGTTGTTTTGTTATACTAAGAAATAGCTCAGAAAGAGAGTGAAGGTGGATAAATAAATAAAAGGAGTTGAGAGTTGAAAAAGAAGCGTGGAAGACTTGTTGGTGGGTGGTGGAGTGCTTTTCGGCTTGTGAGAAATTTGAAATGCTTTGGTGGACGCCCTCATGGTTCCCGCGGATGAAGGACAATAAATAAAAAAATGAGGGGTTGGGAGGGAAAGATAGAGAGAGGAGTCGTAAGCAACCTTGTTTTGTATCGCTATAATAATATATTAATTGGAATATCTTATCTCTTGTTTTCTAGAAAGTAAACTATGGTTCCCTTGCTTGACGGCTGGAGCTGGTGGAGTCCCTGACTATCCCTTTTATACGCTCCTTCTTCCAATTCTGTTTATGTTTTTACTTTGTGATTTTTAAATTCTCTTCAATTAAATATCTTTCATTATTATTTAGAGACTTGACTTTACCCAACGACCTTTAAATATTTTATTCTATTTATATTATTTTAACATTTTTATTATAATAATTTTATTAAATATTATTTATGAGATCAACGTTACTCATTAAAAATATAATTTAAAAACAGAGATAGAGATTCCTTTCGAAAAAGGAGGGGGGAAAACCTCTTCACTGATTCGAAGAACGAAGACCATCTTTCAACCACTCGCTAGGGACTATTCTGCATAGTGAAAGTAATAGCAACATAACAAATTATATTTCAATAAGCAATTATAAAATAACATTTTAAATATTAGTTTGATAAAAACTATCATCACTTGCGTTTCATTAAAATAAAAACAAAGCAAAATGCAAATTATTAAACTTAAAAATATGCCAAATATTACAGTTTTTGACATTTAAGATGATAAAATGAAGATGTTAATAAGATTTTGCTTTCTTTTTTTACCATTTTGACATACTGATTTAACATTATTATTTAAAATATACAAAAGATTTTATATTATTTAAAACAAAAATTTTGAAAAGCACACGTGCAAAATTATTTCAAGAGTTAATGTTAAATACAAAATTCCTGCAGGTGCGTCTCAGTTAGCTCGGACATTGTTTACAATCTCTTGTATTTTCTATGAGTATCTAAGTAACGAACCGATTAATTAGTCCACTGCAATCCTTTGATTAGTATTTATCTTCTTATTTCAATTTTTGTTTTTATAATTAATTTATTTCCTTTTAAATCTATAATAAATAATAAATTCGTCCCATTCAGCATTGACGGAGAAGTTAGTGTTATCCATGGTGGAAATAGCAATTATATATGTCATACGTGCATATGCAATTCGACGCACGCACCTATTAGCTAATATCAGTCCCATTATCTTAAATTATCCTGTGGATTACCTTCCACCATATATACCGAACATTCTAATTAATTAATTAATTAATTATTATATGATTGAAATATGCCAAGTTATTCTTCTTGTAATATTATAATTTAATATAGGAGTGTAGACGTTAAAAGAATAAAGTAAAAATATATATTTTAATATTTTTGGCAAGAAAGTGATAAGAAATGCTTTGAATTAGATAATTGTAATGAAGTTGTATAAAGGAAGAATATTAAAATGCAAAGGATAAAGCATTAATGTGTAAAGTTTATATGAATGAAAGTGAGAGCAGAGGATGTTTGAGAGGCATTAATATGTAAAGGGGTAGTTGGTGTGGTGGAAGGAAGAGGAAGTTAGTTGGGTTGGTTGCATTAACCGAAGGTCACTCACTGTTACAGTTAAGAATTGAAGAGTGATCCATTATTATGTACACGGTACACCTGTACGTGGGACCCGTCGTCTCATGAAGTTATGTGAAGTATTTAAGTCATACTAATAAGATTATAGACCTACTCAGGCCTAATTATATATATATTGGTATTTCATAATACTAATATAATATTAGCGTAGTTGCTAATTTACGCCATGGTTTATGTTCCCACAGCGCGGCCACGGTAATCAGTAATGCGTACTGACTACTGAGCCACCCAAATTGACTAGTTTGAAATTTGGTTTAGTCATATTAAGCATGTGCCAGTGCCGCCTAAATTGGAAGTTTGGTTGAAAGGATGGGGCATAGGCCCAATATGAAGGTGAGCTTGGAAACCCAACCCAAACCCACGCATTTATTCGAATATTTTGTCGGCCATGTGATGACGTCTGATTTCAAAATTGCATACCCACATAAAATTATTTGTTTTGTTTTAAATTATTTATTATTTCATATTATTAATTAAATATAATTATTTTTTATTAAAATTAAAATTATTTAATACCTTTCTTAATTCAAATAATTTAAAACAAATGAAACATTATTTAATTGGTAGTAGGAGCACACACAGAGGTGACAGGGTGCATGAGCACAACCCTACCCTAAACTAATCCAACATGAATGAGAGAGGCTTTTATTAATAGCTCAACGTACTTCAACTAAAACAAGTTTTAAAAAAATCACGCTAATTGTATAGAATTAAAATTGAAAGGGGGCGACTTGATGAGACTTCCTTGGTTTTGAGAGTTTGTGTTCATCAATCATCCATATATTTCCTCGAAAAGTAAAGAAATAGGGGAAGCAGAAATAAGAAAGTAGAAAGATATTGAGATGTGATAGCCTAGGGACCAAGAGCAAGAGCAAGAGTCCCTGCAAGACCAAGTCTCTCGCAGCTAAAGGATAACATATTCGCGTGGCACCCATAATATAGATGCCACCATTTCATTGTTCGCTTCATATCCCCATGGCCTGGCCCTAACATTTGATATTAAATTTTATTATATAATTCATTCACCCCTCAAAATATGTAAAAGCCTATAACAAAATAACAACAAAAACAACATATAATTACTACAAAAACAAAATGACCACGCATCCCCTGATAATCACGTCTCCATCCTTATCCTTATACAATAAGGTCATAAAATCTCAAGTCTACGTACTAAGCCCACGCGTTATTCGCCAGCTGTCCAGACCCTCTCTAGTACAGTACTTCTGTTTAATACCCATTCGGATTGGCCCACTTTTTTTTTCCTTAAACAGTTCTACTTGGACCTCTACCTTCTATAGCTATACACCAACAGTATTCAATAAAGTAGCTAATAAGACCACGCGCTTCCAACAGGTACGCGCTACTGTGAAAGGGCTATGTCGAGGTGACGAGCCAAGTACGAAGGAGCACTCAGATGAGGGAGGTGACCCTCCGTGTCCAACCACTGAACCGTGCTCCGACCACCCAAGTGTTCTTTCATGTAGGTGGCGACCGATGCCGGCACAGAAACATCCCTAGCCGTCTGCATAATACTACATGGTACCCTCACTAACCCTAGAATCCCTCTCAGATCGCTGTTAAACACCGTCCGAGACACAAACAGCGATATGTCGGGCCTCATGTTGAACAAGGTCCTGGTGAATTCTCGAACCGCCGTTGGAACATCGGCTCCAACCGCCAGTGGTGCAAACCCGTTGACCCATGCTTCATAGTTGGCCTCCATTGCAGAGAATACTTCTTCGATTTCGGATTGCTCGAATCCTCCGTGGTAATCTCTGTCGTTCAAGAATCTGAAAGAAAATTTTGATTGGAGTCGGGCCAACTAATTAGATTATGGTTTGGTGAGAAGCGGATTGTTACCTGGGAGAAGCGCCGATAAGGATGAGCTTAGAGAAGAGGTCCGGTCGGCGAATAGAAGCTAGCATTCCAATCATGGCGGAGATAGAGTGACCAACATAAGCACAGCGATTGACGCGAAGAGCGTCGAGAATGTTAAGCAAGTCATCGACGTAAGCGTCGAGGGTGGTGTAGCGACGGAAATCGAAGTGGTCGGGGTTGACGCTGCCGGCACAGACGAGGTCGTAGAGAATGACACTGTAACGGGGAGTGAAGTAAGGGAGAATTCGCTGCCAGGCGGATTGGTCGGTGCCGAAGCCGTGGGCGAGGACGAGGACTTTGTCGCCAGAGCCTTCGACGCGGACATTGAGTGCGTCTAGGATGAAGTTGCCCATGGGGACTGATGATTGAAACTTGAAAGGTGGTTTGTTGGGGGATCTCAATAATGGGAGAGCAGCCGGGAAGTAAAGGTGTGGAGAAAAATAAGGTGGGTAGGTGTGTGGGGAAGTAAAGGTTTTGGTTTCTGGTTTCTCAGTTTTATCCCTGATTTTTCTCCTCTCGACTCTTTTGCATCTTTGGGTGGTATTTATAATTGCCACCGCCTCCGCCGCAAGTGCCAAGTACCCCCTGCTTTTCTTTTTATCCAAGTTCAAATTGAAAAACAAAAAAAAAAAAAAGGAAAAAGTTTCTTTTTCTTTCAATATATGTTCTAACTTCATCAATCACATACTTCATTTTGTTAAAAAAAAGTAATTGATTTATTGTGTGCAGGTCATTCAATTACGTGACATTATTCTTAAGGTATAAAAAGAACTTAGTTTTTTAATAATTTTGTCAGGTATAAGTTTGAATGACTTGTATGCATACCAATTTGTTTACTGTAATTTTGTCATTATTCTTGTATTTACTACTTACTAACGTTATATGTATATATATTGGCAAATAAGAGATAATGCAAGTTGGGTTAATAGAATAATTTTCCTTTGATACTCACAATGTCTTAAGTGCTTAATTATATTGGACTTCATCAATGAAAAGAAAAACTATTGAGTGACACCCAATTAATTTATATTATTTGTTAATAAAAAAGGAAAACAAAAAGGATATTTTAGAAGGGGTGAAATGGGGGATTGGGGACGATGATTGGTGCTTGAGATCCCGAATAATTAAGTGGTAAAAGAAACCCAGAAGATTGAAGAAGCTCACAATTGGGTGTAGTTGGGACATGTGTCAAAACTAGGGATTAGTGTAGAAATTTTGTGATTTTATTTTAGCATCCATAGCCCTTGCTAGGCGTTGATATAATAACTAGTGAAATTCATATGATTAGTGGAAAGCATAAACTAATGTGCAAAGGAAATAGGAAATAGTAAATGGAGGGTGACATGCATCCTGATCGTGACAGCGTATGTCGTATCTAATTATCTGTAACCTACCCTTCCGAAAGAAAGGAATTACTATAATCTATTCCCTTCTTTCTTCAACTATCTTAAACCATTGCTAACTAATACTTCTTCCTACTTTATTTCTTTTACTTAGTATACTTATTATTCATCTAATATCAAATCATATTTCAATTTTTATAATGTGTGTGAAAAGACGTGGAATGACTAAACAATCACGTGCAATAATCATTTCTCTTACAAAGTGATTTGACGATTGATATAGAAAATAGGAAATTAATAATTCCTTTTCTTCTTTTTTCTCTCAATGAAAATGTCAAATTAATATATTAAAAATATGATTTTTTTTAGGAAATCTAAATAACAATATTTATGAATTAAAAATGAAGTGTTGAAAGAGTTATTATATATCCAGGTGAAGAAGCTAGGCATTAATTAGGGTGGGGTGAGGACAAAAGAAAAAGAGAAGACAGAAGATGATGCAGGACATGCATTCGAAATTCGAATTGAAGGCACTAGTAAACAAGAACTAGCGCTGTTTCACAATCTTGATGAGATTAGTAATTTTCTGTAGGTGGGTGTGGACATTTCAGAGACAGAATCTCCCATGCACTGAATCTTCAGGATGATATATCAGGGAGGAGGGGATTATGGTCAGAGTGGAATCTGATTCAATGGCAGTAGCCTTCAAACACTCTCTCTTCACACACTCTGCCATGGTCCTTTTCTTTCTTATTTCCGCATCCAACTTACTGCCCACAACAAACACAATTGACCCACCCTTTTTTCTTCGTCTCTTTCCAAAATTTCACTGTCACTCACTCAGATCAGCCACCCATGCCATTGCCAATTCCAAAAAATAGCCTTCCCAGTTCTTCCATATATATCATATCCATTGCCCTAGCTAGCTATATCAATTTAATATTAAAAGTTCCGAATTGATATAATGGGATGACTGGTTATATTAATTAATTTGTTATAAACAAAAGCAAATATCAAAGAACAGAACCAGGCTTAATTTAGACTAGCTAGCTTGAGGTATAAAAGGCTACATCTGGAAACGAAAGATAAGAGCGTGTATCCAGAAAAGCAAGTAGATAAGTTTTGGAGACGGGGGCCCCCTACCTCGAACTGGCATATTCATTTTGAAACAAAGACAAAGACAATAGAGAGAGAGAGAGAGAGAGAGAGAGAGAGAGAGAGAGAGAGAGAGAGTAGAGGTGTTTCAAAGGTTCTATGGGGTTGATACGACTACGAAACCATGTGGTGGCAAAATTTCTTCAGTGTTTTATTAATTGTTCCGCTGAGTCGATCATGCCTCTCTTATCTTCTAACTTTATTTTTTTTCTTCAAAAAGTTCGTGCTTTATGCATGATTTAGCATCTGCCAATATTCTTCACATCGTTTTGCTTGGAATAGATAGCTAGAATGAGAGAGATGTATTACTAATCCATACATTTAAGTTTTAAAATAGTGGAGCTAGCTAGGTAAAAGCTGATATTTCAGTAATGAAGCAAATTGATCAATATATATTTTCAAACGGTTTCAGGTAAGAGAATTAAGATCAAGTGAATAAATATGGTTGTTCCTATCTCTTTTTCTTTACTTTTAATGATAACTTAGATCAATAATTGACTTAGGAAGGTCACTTGACACACCAACGGCAAATATGAAATATGGTTTGCCGTTTATTAAACCTATATTTTGTTTTGATCATAATAACAAGTTACCATGCTTTATATGTGGGAATATATTCTTAATTCATCTTTCCCCTCCGGGTGAAATAATTATAATTATATACTAATGTATGTTTTAATATTTTAAATCATACATATATGCCTTAGCTTCTTCTGGATTATTGTAAAGTAGGCCAATTTAATAATATAATACATAGGATTCGGATTCTATCTCTTGGGGCTTTTTCGCCGTACGACCAAATTATGGTTCATGGGGCAACACCAAACGTAGTAAAAAGTAAAGGATTGCGTGGAAGTTCCGTTCAAAACGAAGGATTCTAATGTTATCATGTAAGTGGTACAGTGCAGAAAGAAGTAGCTTAAAGTTCATAATGATTCTAAGAAAAGCCATTTTAGACACATTCCTGCAGCAGGTGGGAACAATAATTCATAATTAACATACTTTCCAAGCTAGTCAAGAGCATCAACAAGTATTTACCTTGAGAAACTATTTTATTTTTGCCAAGGTTTAGGGGATAATAATAATTTGATGAAAAGCAACTGATCAGTAACAGTATTGACAGATGAACATGTCCCTTGGTTCATTTTAAGATTTAAATAGTGATAAGGGAAGATCATAATACCAGATGATAAAAAACTTCATACTTTTTATTAAGCGTGGATTATGAACAGAATACAATTTTAATTTCACCCAATAATGTGAAAAGTTTAAACATTTATAGCCAGGCTACGGGTGAAGATATAGGGCATATACATTCTTCTGGACAATAATTAAATGTTGAGGGGGAAAAACAATCCTACAGACGTTATGGAAGATTCTCATATATATATATATATATATATTTTTTTTTTTTTTCTATGGGAAGAATCATTATAAACATAACACACTGGATTGACTAGCCACTGAAAAGATTTTGAATAAATATCCTTGTATGAATTCATATGGGAAGCACATAAAATACATGGAGAGGATTAAACCACTTAAAAGAGGGATAGGAGAAATTAAAAATGGAGGCTAAAGTCATGGAAAAGTATTATTGGGGAAGAGAATTATTTGAAGAGATTTTAGACATAATGATTAAATTCCACTAAAAAACATGCAAGTCCATTAACTTTTTTATCCTAGATTCATCCTATACATTACATACATGCCAGGTATCTGGTCTTGCTACTTTTTGCCAATGCGTGTCAAGATAACAGATGAGAAGAATGAGATAATATTATTTTTCGTTGGCGCACGCATGGAGCCACCTATGCTTCCACTCCATTCTGCCTGTTATGTACTGAGAACAGGATCGGGATGTGACATTTGGGTTCCATATTTTGACTCGGTTTTGAGTTTTCGTGTACTTGGATAAACCCAAACACTAACTAATACGTGACTAGGGCTTCATCCCTCAAACAATTCACAATATTGGCGCCTTCCACCAATGAAAGCCATATATTTTCTGATTTTTTTCATCAAAAACATAATTTCATACCTAGTCTTTTATCCGTATTTAATTAATTGATGAGCTTGATTTGAATGTCTTTATCTCTTTTGCTGCTAAAGACATGACATTACTATATACATATATAGTAAGCAATAAAAAGGAAAATGAGTATTATATATAAATGATGATTGAAGGAATATATATGTATATACAAAAGTGAGGCAGAGCAGTTATAGTGTCATGTCATCCAAGATCAGCGGCATTTTATATAAAAAATGGAGTTTGGGGTTGGGGGATTGTGATTTGATGTTGGCGTGAAGTTATAATTAAGAACCTAATAGTGAGTAGTGAATAGTGAATAGGGTAAGGTCATTGGTCAGAGGGATGGATAACAAAGAAAAGGGAAAAGATAAGCAGACAAGGAGTTGAGGTTGATTAGATTGCGCCTGCACGCGTGCGTTAACATAAGCCCACATATTTCCTGTTTCTTAGGATTTCCTTTGGTGGGGTCTCCCTCTCCCTTTCCCTCTCCTACATCATTGCTTCCTTCCAATTATATATCTCCATCTCAACTCTCGTTCCTCAACCAACTTCATTTCTCCTCTTCCTTATTTAATTTCCCAACATATATTTAATGATTACTTTACTTTCGTAATTGGGGCATTTTAATCATTTGTAATTGGGGCATTTTACAAACTCATCTAAAAATGAAACGGTATGGAAATGGAATACAATCTCATGCATCAACAAATAAAACAAAAAAAGAGGCCACTCTATTCTAATTATTGCCCTTCTCCTTTTATATACATTAAAATTTTGTATGCTAAATATGTGTTTTAAAGATATTGGTTATTAGATTTCTGAGTAATTTATATACAAAGCCACGCTTGTGATTGTTGAGGGATTCCCGGGGCAAACGAAGTGGAGGCTGAATAATGATTAGGCCATCGATCTTCGACATACTGGAGGCCCAATTCGAAATAGTAAGGGCTTCGGTTGTAAAATTGGAAGGAGCAAGCCAGATGTAGATTATTTAGTAGGAAGGGTTAGGGCTTAGGGGTGACTATTTGGTATATAAGATACTACTTGCAAAATGACTTTAGATTGCACAAAACTCCTTGAATTAAGGGTGAACCGGCTAAGTTAAATTTATTTATAAATTTTGTCTTGCCCATTTGGCTTCTAGCGGGTTACCACTTCGGCCCAAAATCCTGCTTATTAAAATAGGTGGTCAATTTGTGAACAATGAAATGATGTTTAAAATATTATTTAATAAAAAATATGATAAACATTATTGTTATTATATAAAAATATATGATTAATATTCTTATAAATATTATAAAATTATGACATGTTTTATTAATAAATTCGTTTGTCATCCACCTCACGTGGGAATATAGATCCAAAAGAAAAATGTTATATGTACATAATAATATTTATATTTTTAATTTGTTATTAATTTAATATAAAAAAAGAGTGTACACATTTATCGGTCAAACATCGTGTCCCAAAAGGGTCGTCCCATCACCATGTGCTCTTGCTCCTAGTGACTAGGGGGTGTAGATGGTTGGGTTGGTTTAAATTCAACTCAATTTTTTTTTTATATTTTAAATTTATATCAACTTAAATTATGAAGTTTGATGATCCAATCAATTTAATTTATAAAAATTTAGTTTGAGATGAGTTAATTTTTTGATTTAAGAAAAAATTATTTAATTTTATAAAAAAATATTATAAAAATTTAAATAATAAATTTATATTTATATTTAAAAAAATAAAAATATAGATGAAAATAAAAATATTAAGTATAATAACATTAAAAAATTTAAGAATAAACTAATTATTCATTATTTCTTATAAAAAAATATAAACTATTTCATTAAAAAAAATAACTATTTGATAGAAATTTTTTTTATAAATTAAAAATTTATTTAATAAATCTATTCAATTACTTGTATTAATAAATTAAAAAAAATAAACTTATATTAATTATAAATTATAAATTTATATAATATAATATAATATATAATATTTATTTAATTAATAATAATTAATAATTATATTGAATTATGTTATGTTAAATTATTATTTTTATTAACCCAACTCAACCAATCCAATTAAATTAATATTTATTAAAAAATTATAATCCAATTTAATTTTTATAAAAATTTAAACTAACTCAATTTATCAACTTGATTTAAATTAATCAATTTAATCAAGATAATTTAAATTTTTAACAGCCTTACTACTACCGAGGCTCTCCCATACACTCACCAAAAACAATTATAAGTACATTATAATTTTTATATTTAATTATAATTAATATTTTAATGTAAAAATAAATGATAAATATAAAAATATAAAAAAGTATAAAAAATATGTAAAAATAATAATATACATTTTTCAAACAATTTACACCACTTGTCACTTGGATGGGAAAAAAATAAAGATTATGGGTCCCACGTCTTACCCCGGGACACACTGTCCATAACCCATTTAACGGGATTCCCGTTCCCCCCAGCGAATCAGATCACCGGAAACTGTGGCTCATCAAGATATTTTAATGAGCAATATTATTTATTATTTTATATTTTTAATATATATATATATATATATATATATATAATATTATTAATAATATATTAATAATAAAAAATATTATTTTATTTTTACTGCTACAATTTTTTTTAAAAATTTTATTATTTTATAATCACATTTTATAGTTGTATATGTAATTATAAAATAATTATAAAATTTTTTAAAATAAAAATTTTTTTTATAATAATAAATTAATAATATATTTTTAAAAAATTTAAAAAAATCTTTAAAAAATCATACATTTAAAAAAATTTAAAAAAATTTAAAAAATATAAAATTATTTTAAAAAAATTTAAAAAAATCATTAAATAAAAAATTAATAAGTAGTATAAATAAAAAAATAAATTAAAAAATTAAAAAAATAAATAAAAATAAAAAATAAATTTGGGTCTTATTTAGTCTCCCCTTTTTTAAATCTCGTTTTACCTGGCCGTCCGCGACATGCGACCGTCTCTAATACAGGGGCGCGGGCCCCACGCCTGTGAGAGATGGTCGCACTTTTACTCGCGTGGAGTGTGGGAAAAGCTTCGTAAAGTTGACTTGCAGATCTTGCTGTTTCTCCCAAGTGTCAACAATTTTCTTTAGTCTTGACGCTACAGTGATCCCATTCCAATTAGGATTTCTGAAATTTGAAATTTGGAAGCGTAGAATCTTTCTGTGTATCTTACTCGATTGCAGTTATTCTCCTTTTTTTTCTTTCCAAAGTTACATTATCACAGAGAATAAAGGAAATTTTCAATCGACATCAACATTACAAGCTTCAATCGTAGTCATTGAAATCGATTCCCATGTTTTCCACGAATTGCTTTAACTTTTCTTTCTGATATTGTTACTTAGCTTTATGAGCTGAGTGGGGTGTTTAGAGATTTGCTTTGAGTTGCCTGTAAGGAAGAGAAGAAGCCACAGATGGAGAGTTACCTGAATGAGAACTTCGGGGATGTGAAACCCAAGAACTCATCGGAGGAGGCGCTTCAGCGATGGAGAAAGCTCTGTTGGCTTGTCAAGAACCGCAAAAGGAGGTTTCGCTTCACTGCTAATCTCTCCAAGCGATTTGAAGCCGAGGCTATCAGACGCTCTAATCAGGTTTCTTTTTTTATACCATTTTTCTTTCCCTTTCTGTGATTGGCCAGAAACTTTAGGGAAGCTTAGCAGAAATTACACGCCTCGAATAAGACAAAGGAGGAAATAATAGTACACAACTGCTACGTTTTCTATCTTAGCTTTCATCCTCCCTATCCGCAAAATGTCCGCAATCTCCAAAAATCTGAACGTTTATTTCGCTCTAAACTCTATTTTGTGAATGGAATTTTGATTACATTTATTATGGTTAAGCTGAGAAACTAACGTGGTTTATCAATTGATTAGACTGTGTTTTATTATACTTTAATCTGGTTCCCTACTTTATATGGTTCACAGCTCAATTCGAATAGAAATCTGGCTGTTTTAGAATAGTTAATGGCCCCTCAGTACTTGAATGAATTCTTTTTTGGTTATCTTGGTGATGATGTAACACCTATGGGGAGAGCAATGGCTCTGGTTCAGAAGTCGTTTTGAATTGAGCACAAAACTCAAATGCTCATGTTAGTTCTGGTGGCCTGGTGCTCCTTTTAGGATGGACTACGGGAACTTAAGACACTTGATTATAATCAAGAAATGGCAATATCGGATTTTAATCTTGTTGCCAATCACATAGAAAATTGACCAGTATATATAGTACACACTTCCTGGCTAATGATATATATATATATATATATATATATATATAGTATCACGGTATCAGCAGAAGAATTGTAAAGTAGTTCCTTTTAATTGTTTTTTCCTTGAAGTTTAATACTGGCCTTCTTAGCATATCGTATCAGCTTGGAGGTTATGTTACGATTGAGGGGCAAAAGAACTAATAACGCTTATTATTTTGGAGAGTTGATCAAACAGTAATGAACTGTATTATAATGTATTATCTTCGTTTAAAGAGTCTGTCAAGTTTGGCTGGGGCTTATATTATCTGATAAATTAACCAATTTACCATAAAGCCTAAGTTTGAACAAATTATAGCAATTTCTTCATTTTTTATATTCCTACAATCCTTCTTAGGTTTGAGCTGTATACTTTATGAATTCCAATACATGGACTTTTGAATTTGAATTGAATAGAATTGGAACTTTGGTTTTCCTACTGCAATAACATGATACATTAACAGATTATTCTAAAAGCTTAAGCATGTAGGGAGATAAGAAATTGAATCATATTAGATGTTGTAAAAACGTTCCAGCATCTCATTCTTTGTTCTTTTTCCCCCACCTCTCTACATTGTAGGAGAAGTTCAGAGTTGCAGTCTTGGTTTCACAAGCTGCACTTCAGTTTATTCATGGTAAGAGGGTTAACCTACTCATATTTAATAACTGACATTAAGGCATCACTTTTATTTAATAAGAAAATCTTCACCCTCCCCAGGTCTAATTTTGTCAAGTGAGTACACTGTACCAGAAGAGGTTAAAGCTGCAGGTTTTGAAATTTGTGCTGATGAGTTGGGTTCAATTGTTGAAGGCCGTGATGTGAAGAAGTTGAAAATTCATGGTGAGGTTGAGGGTATCACAAACAAGCTCACTACCTCTATAGATGACGGGATATCAACGTCTGAGGAATTGCTAAAACTGAGAAAAGAAATTTATGGAATTAATAAATTCACTGAAAGTTCACTCCGGGGCTTTTGGATTTTTGTATGGGAAGCCCTTCAAGATACAACCCTGATGATACTTGCCTTTTGTGCTGTAGTCTCTTTGTTGGTTGGCATAATAATGGAAGGATGGCCCAAGGGCGCGCAGGATGGAATTGGTATCGTTGCAAGCATATTGCTCGTAGTGTTTGTCACCGCCACAAGTGATTATAGACAGTCATTGCAGTTTAAGGATCTAGATAGGGAGAAGAAAAAAATTACAGTTCAGGTCACGCGAAACGGATATAGACAGAAGATTTCAATATATGATTTACTTCCTGGTGATATTGTCCATCTAAATATTGGAGATCAGGTCCCTGCTGACGGACTTTTTGTGTCAGGTTTCTCTGTGTTGATAAACGAATCAAGTTTGACAGGAGAGAGTGAACCAGTTGATGTCAACGTTCGTAATCCTTTTCTTCTTTCTGGAACTAAAGTTCAGGATGGGTCTTGCAGGATGCTTGTTACTACTGTCGGAATGAGAACCCAATGGGGCAAATTAATGGCCACTCTAAGTGAAGGGGGAGATGATGAAACTCCCTTGCAGGTAAAACTTAATGGCGTAGCTACCATTATTGGGAAAATAGGCCTTTTTTTCGCTGTTGTGACTTTTGCTGTTTTGGTCCAAGGACTATTTAGTCGCAAGCTGCTAGAAGGGTCCCACTGGAGGTGGTCTGGTGATGATGCCATGGCAATTTTGGAATTCTTTGCTGTCGCTGTTACCATTGTTGTTGTCGCAGTTCCTGAAGGTTTACCTTTAGCTGTAACATTGAGCCTTGCTTTTGCAATGAAAAAGATGATGAACGATAAGGCGCTTGTCCGTCATTTGGCTGCTTGCGAGACAATGGGATCCGCCACTACTATTTGTAGTGACAAGACGGGCACCTTAACCACTAACCATATGACTGTTGTGAAAGCTTGCTTAAGTGGGAAGATTAAGGAAGTAGGGAGCTCTAAGATCTCTTCTGATGTCTTGTCTGATCTTCCTGATTCTGCTCTGAAAATTCTACTTCAATCAATATTCAACAACACTGGAGGAGAAGTTGTCAAAGACAAAAATGAGAAGATTGAGATTCTGGGAACACCGACTGAGACTGCACTCTTGGAATTTGGGCTAGCACTGGGTGGCGATTTCCTCGAGGAACGACAAGCGTCAAAAATTGTTAAAGTCGAACCCTTTAATTCTCTAAAGAAGCGCATGGGGGTGGTTCTACAGCTTTCTGATGGTAGTTTCAGAGCACATTGCAAAGGTGCTTCTGAAATAATTCTTGCTGCATGTGACAAAGTCATAGATTCAAATGGTAAGGTTGTTCCCCTTCATAAAGATTCCATCAATCACTTGAAGGACACAATTGAAAATTTTGCCAATGAAGCTCTCCGAACCCTTTGCCTTGCTTACATGGAGATTGGAAGTGAATACTCTGTTGACAGTGCTATTCCTATTAATGGGTACACATGTATAGGAATTGTGGGCATTAAAGATCCAGTTCGCCCTGGTGTCCGAGAGTCTGTTGCCATTTGCAGGTCAGCTGGAATTACTGTTAGGATGGTTACTGGAGACAACATAAATACTGCAAAGGCAATTGCTAGAGAATGTGGAATTCTAACTGATGGTATAGCAATTGAAGGCCCTGAGTTCCGTGAGAAGAATGAGGAGGAATTGCACGATTTAATTCCGAAAATTCAGGTGCATACCAATAATCATGCCATTTAGTCAATATTTCCAGTATTCTTGGCCATGAGTTGGTTTTGCCAGGTCTAGCATACAGGCGTTTTGTAGACAGATTCTAGAGTAGTTTTTTCTGGTTTTTTCCTCCCTGTATAAAAAAAAAAAAAAAGCATATAGGCGTTTTGTAGAGAGAGAGAGAAGAAAAAAGAAACACAGTCGCGGCATGCTATCCTAAACTTGAAAAGTCCACTTAGAGGTTGTTTAAAACATTTCAATATCTTAAAGAGATTACCAGGAGAAGGATTCATTTGAAATTTGTTTTACTTTGAGCATATGCAAACTTGCTGTTCTTTATACTGCATTTTACATTGTCTTAATAATACTTGCTGTTCTATGAACTGTCGTCTAATTAAAAGCATGCCAACAGCTACCATAAAGAGTTCTGTACCGACACTGCATGGAAACGGGCAGTGATGGACCATTAGAAGTTACTAAGTAATTCTTGAAACTTGAAAGTATGAGCTTGATGGTCTGCATTATTCCTTTCTGAGAAGAATTTGTCTACCAACAACTTTTGATATGACTTTATCTGCAGGTAATGGCTCGATCTGCACCTATGGATAAGCATACCCTGGTGAAACACTTAAGAACAACATTTGAAGAAGTTGTTGCAGTTACTGGTGATGGTACAAATGATGCTCCTGCACTTCATGAAGCAGATATTGGACTAGCAATGGGCATTGCTGGAACTGAGGTGCGCCACAAGCACTCTGTATTTATCTTGTCTGAGAAAAGGTCTTAACGATGAATATTTTTTTATAAATATATTCAAATCTACTTGTCATGGGAATTATATAGCTGAATTTCCTTATTATGTTTCACCATGTTTATTCCAAATGCAACTTGTCAATTTTTTTCTGAGAATCAATCTCTTTAGAGTCTCCTAATATGTATTACTGAAAATGGAAGATGACACCTCGCAATATACTTTATAAAACAATTAGCAATTTTTTTTTTCTTTTGGTAATAATTAGCAAAGTCTTTACATGAAGAGATGCTTCACACTGCATTTATAAGTCATTGTCTCAATTCCCAATCTTTTTATTGCTTACTTATATAGGTCTTGATCCTTGAAATTTATTGTTATTCTGAAATCCTACTTGACTATATATTTTATGATGTTGTTTTGCCAATTTCAGGTAGCAAAAGAAAGTGCAGATGTGATAATACTAGACGATAACTTTTCCACTATTGTGACTGTGGCCAAATGGGGCCGTTCAGTCTACATAAACATACAGAAATTTGTGCAGTTCCAGCTAACTGTAAATGTTGTTGCTTTGATTGTCAACTTCTCTTCTGCCTGTTTGACTGGTAAGCATGATGCCATCCTCTTTTATCTCTTATACAAGTCAAGCTCTTTTGTAGTAATCTCTAATTTCCTCCATTTTTGTTTGCCCCGTTCTCCTTTTCTCTCATGGTATATCTGAACTCTAGGAAATGCTCCCCTCACTGCGGTCCAGCTACTATGGGTCAACATGATCATGGACACTTTAGGAGCACTTGCTCTAGCCACTGAACCCCCTAATGACGACTTGATGAAAAGACCACCTGTTGGTCGGAAAGGAAACTTTATCAGTAATGTGATGTGGAGGAATATCTTGGGGCAGTCTTTATATCAGTTTGTTATAATCTGGTTCCTCCAGACAAGAGGAAAAGTAGCTTTTCATCTTGATGGCCCGGATTCTGATTTGATATTGAACACGCTCATTTTCAACTCATTTGTGTTCTGTCAGGTAAAATTAAACCATCATGACATTGACTCAGTACAGTGTCTCTATCTTTCATTGCACCGATATGGTCATGTGACTCAAATGACAGGAGATTACTTGGATAGAAATTACACTCGTTCATATTCTTGCTTAGAAAATATTTTTCTTGAAGTAGCTTTTTTTATTTTTTTTTTCTTTTCTTTTTACTCTTTTGAACACGTAACTAAAGGAAAATGATAGTTCCGTGCCATCTGCCTTGCTTACCCAGTGGATATTATGCATGTTTAGACTAGGCAAGTTTGTTTTCCTTTTTCTCCTTTTGCAGTTTGTAGAAGTTCGTTTTCCTCTGTGTCAAATATAAAATATATTCTAACTTAACGGAATAAAAAACTGTAGTTGCTTATCCACTTACTCCGTTTTATAATAAAAAATCTATTTAATCTGAGTGCAAGTAATTATTGATCACTTGTTCTCTGATTCTGATAATTAACTTCGTTGTCATGCAAATTCCTTGTTTAGGTTTTCAATGAGATCAGTTCCAGAGAGATGGAGAAGATAAATGTCTTTGAGGGTATACTGAAGAACTATGTGTTTGTGGCGGTTCTCACTTGCACTATCTTCTTTCAAATCATAATTATCGAATTCTTGGGCACATATGCAAACACATCTCCCCTTAGTTTGAAGCAGTGGCTTGGTAGTGTTCTCTTTGGATTCCTTGGCATGCCAATTGCGGCAGCTTTAAAGACGATCCCCGTTGGATCTGTATGAAGTAAATTCAGACAAAATAGGTACGTTCTTAATTTTTATGCTCATGCATGTAAATCAAATTCTAGGTTCTTGTTTCGTTCCTTAACTCATTACAAATATGCCGCGAAAACCAAGAGTTTTCTAAGTGTAAAGTTCAGTAGGCCAGCAAATTAAAGGCCAAATTCCGTTTATGTTGCTAGTGCTGGAACACAACATATATACATTTTGCATGAATACCACCACGTTTCAGTCTGATTTAAACCGTATAAACCAAAAACTCAGAGGTAAGGGGTTTGGGTAGTTTGCGGTTGTAGGAGGTAATTGAGTTCAAATATCCATGCCATCAAGCAGTTAAAAAAAGAAGAATGTACATTCTGAACTTGGCATGCCTCAAGCAAGAATATATACAAATACCCACATTTAATGGAAAAAGGTTTCTTTCAATTAAATGCGGTATTGTGATAAGAAATTATCCGTCGCAGGTTGGTCCACTCCTCCAAGTGATGGATGAACATGAATTTTGTCGGTGCATTAGAGAGGAATGTTGATGGTTATCGGCAGAGACCAGAATGGAAGTGTCATTTTAATGTTGCAGCAAACTTGGCCGCAGGGAAAGGTGAACCGCCAATCTATGCGACATCCTTATCATTGTCCAGTATAGGACGAACAGAAAACCATTGTCCTGGACATGTGATAAATTTTTTAAAGAATGCACTTGTGGACGCTTGACAAAGTTCATTGATCTGCTTATATTCCTTGCGCTTTTGAGCCCTCATATGAATTTAGTTGCTGAGGTGTGATGGAAGAAACCTGGTCTAAGGACCACTAGGCAGAATCTTAACTTGCATTAAAAGAGAATAAGATAACAGTTAAAAGGGGAGGATAGATAGGATGCGGTTCCAAGAGAGACAAACGGAGCCGGGTGAGAGACAGGCACAGCAAAAGACTTGCCCCTTTTCACCCACTTCCAGTTGACCTCTCTTAATACGCTAATGTTATTTAACCAAATTGAAATATATATATAAAAAAAACTGTACAGGTTTATGAGATCATATACAAAGATTTAATAATTTGTACAATTCTGTTTATTACACAATCAATTATGTCATTAAGATTACTTTTGGCATATTTTCTTAGACGAATCAACTTTACATTTTTCATATTTTTAAAAGAAAGATAAATAAAGATAAAATAGCTCAAACATTTTCATAGTGGTGAGGTAGTCAACAATTAGAACAGTAAGCGTTAAACTCCTCTAGGGTCTAGCCTCGCCTAATAACTAGGTGATTATTAATAGACTATACCTTAAAGTGTGGAAGCTCCATAATGCTTCTTCTCAGAAAATTAGAACTCTCCTCTACGTTGTGTAATTATGCAAGCTTTTCGTGGTTTTTCTACTGTATTTATTCTATATTAGTTGTCAAATTTTAAATACTGCCAGATGTTCAACTAAAGAATGAATGGTACTTGTATTCTTAACAAAGCAAAGGAAGAACTAATTTGAATTTTATGTTGTAAAATACCAGGCAAGCAGAGGAGTAAAGAAAAATCTATTGCATCAAAGCAGAATTAACATAAAAAGAAATAGTTATGATTCAGAAACAGTGGGATGGGGATGGGGATGGGGATGGGGTTGGGGTTGGGGTTGGGGTTGGGGTTGGGTTTGATGACTCCTGAACACAGCGAAGCAAATAAAGCATGGAGGCAAAAGGGTAGGGTCCGCCGGAAAGGCGCCACCAAACATTCAAGCAAATCTAATCGCATTCACCTTTACAAAGCTTTCCTGATGGCCAATATGCAACACAAACCATGCATCCAATCACACCAACACAATTCTCACGTCCCTCTTTCAGCCTGTTTGAAGACTCTAATAAAGCATCCCAAGCATCCCATCAAAAGACATTACAAAACCCACCTTATAAAGATCAAGGAGAATGGGGAACATAAGCAAGGGAGAAAAATGGAAAGAGATACAAGGGTAAAAAAGAAAACAAATCAGTATCGCCTAATTGGCTCTGTTCATCAAGGATCTTTCCAGATCAATATCTGCCATTTCTCCACCTGGTAACTTGAGCATTCCAACTTCTGTATACAGCCCAAAGCCAGGATTTTTATTCCGTTTCCTCCTTTCTTTGCTTTTTTCTCAAGGAGACATTCAATCAACCCCAAATAATAATCTATACCTTTTCTTTCATCATTTTTCTTTGGAGGAGAATATATATATATATATGGAAGAAAACCCTTTAAACACATAATCTTCATAGAAATTTGTAAAAACCTAAGCAAATTTAAAATCTGATTTTCCCAAGTGGAGTTCCTTCCCATCATGTGTGCCATGACTTTCTTTGTGATCATTGAATGTGAGTCTTCTTCTCTTGGTCGTACCAGCAGAACTAACTAAAGAACTCTCTAGCACGTTGATTGCCCTCGATCGGATCGGTGAGGGACTCGAGGAATGTACAAACTTGTCTGTTTTAGGTTTCTCCATGTATAATCTCTGGATTAGATTATAGCACGCAAGGATATTTTCCTGTCAAGACTAACTAGTTAAAATCTTTCCCTAAACCTAAAGGGTTTTGATTCATCTAAACATTAGGATTTTGGTATAATTTGATTGAAAAATAAATGAAGAACTCACAGAATCAAGAATCCTATATTGAGAAACTGAACTCATCTTCAATTCTAAGGCTTTTCTTGTTAATTGCTGATCCATTACTACCAAAGTAGCCGCAGCTGCTATCACAGATGGTCTATGATCCATTAAGTTGACCTCTGCAAAGGAGAACATGTATTAAATGAAATGGATTCATTGAGAAGCTCATATAATCTGATAAAGAATAGATTCAATTCAATCTAATAAGTGAATAGATTTTAATTTACCTTTCACTACTGTGAAGATGAGTTGCATAGTCTTGGACCAAATATGAGTTGGAGGGGATTCGTTGCAGAACTTTGTGATGAAATAAGGTAAAAAAGCAAAGGGAGTTATGAAGCCCATTTTCCATTCCAATGTGCTCAGCACCAAAAGCTCCATTCTCTGAATCACTTTGCTTTCGAAGTTATAATCTTGTAACGGAAACTCTGATAGAGCCGGAACATTACACTCCTCCATTTTGGCAGCCAGAGAAAGGCATGCAACTGATAGTAACTGAAATGCCCAATACTTTTCGCTCTGCATAAAATGGACAATTCAAGCATAAGAATAGCAATTACATTAATCAATCAGAAACGCAAAGCAGTTGAGCTTACATCAATGGACCGTCTGGAAAGGAATCGATCGAAGTAGGTGACAGACAAATAAGCTGTTTGAAAGCGAAAACCAAATGTTGCTCTTGTCTGGACTCAGTTTACCAAAGAGAAAGGGAAAACAACAACAAAATCAAAATTTCCAAATGAAGTTTCATTAATGAATGTCAATCAAAGTACAAGAAAATGGGTTTTTGGACTAACGTTGAGAATCCAATTGATGGCATCCAAGCGAGCACTCTTGACCCAGTTACCCAACACCAAAGATTCGTCACTTTTGAACCCAAGATCAATCTCTCTTTCAATCAAAATGTTCACATACTCATCCTCTGAAACACTATAATCCTCCAACTCCAAGTGAATGTATGAATTTTCATCTACCACCTCTCCTTCCAAGAGTGTTTCGTTTTCTTGGCACAGAAGGCTGGACACAAAATCATCCATTTTTATTATCTTGCGTTGGGAACAAGATTTCAACAGCTAAAGCAATGGTGATAACATTTCTGGAGTGAATTTTATGGTTGACCAGCTTGACCCAGAGTAGAAAGAGATGGAGAAGGATATTGGGGGAAGCTGCGATTTAGCTGAAAGATGTTATAGCAGTTACAGATTGAAGACAGTGATTATAGTATTGGGTAATAAGTATCAGCATTGGCTGCAAGTGTGGCGACAATTTAGTTCTTCTGGTTTATGTGGGGGCGAGACTTCACTGCCCATGTTTTCGTGTGTGAGTGTTGGGTTGGGTAAGTATCGAGGATGATCAAGGTTTTGACCAAAAAAGCCTTTGTTTTTGGGAACAAGTTAAACGGAGTGGAGGCCTTGTTTCAGACACGCGAGCTTTTGTAGAGCGTGAAGGTCACCGTCCATTTCTAATGGCCCGGAGCGGGTCGGGCCTTAACCGATTAGAAAACCATACGTGGGGTCGGGTCCCACAGGTAACCTAACCGCACCCAAGTAATAGAAGTGGGCCGGGTTGCTGAGAGGTATGCTGGAGGACTCAGAAAGAAGACTATACTGACGCCCTGACCAGTCAAATATTCACCACATTAATTTAACATTATCACGGATGCTTCTGGTTAAATGTTTTGCCTTGCGAATCTGATTATTTACCTTTACCTGCATCAATCTTCATCCTGTATTTGATAAGAAGAAATATGACCGCAGATGATTGGGGGGGGGGGGGGGGGATTAAAAATAAAACCAAAAACATTATCTTGGATGATTTTGTGGTACTAACACAATATAAATATTGGAACTTCTGGTATGAAAGTAAAAGGTAATAGTACAAATTAAAGTGAGAATCATTATTATACACATTTTAAAATATTAGCTCTTATATCCCATTTCTATCATTGATTATATCTAATAAACGGTGAGCTTCGTAAGTAATTAGGTAGATATATGGGAATAAAGTAGTTCTATTTTTCTTCCCCAATATGGGAATATACTATATTCAATATAGTAGTTGCAGGTGCTGATCTTTGTAAAACTATACTCATATATCGTTTACTAGCATTGATGTTTAAATAGACATGCATTGAATCAATCTTTTAGATGAAAAACAAATGTCGTATAATATTTAATGTGACTTTTTTTTATTAAATAACATATTTGTCAACTCTAACTACTTCAACTGTCAAATTTTAATTTACTAAATTCCTGCGTTGCACAGGAATTTAATAAATTTTTTTATTAAAATATTTTACTAATTTATAATGGTGTTATAAAGGTGTAATATTCACATGAC
Organism: Ceratonia siliqua; assembly: GCA_034509205.1. Lineage (NCBI taxonomy): Eukaryota > Viridiplantae > Streptophyta > Magnoliopsida > Fabales > Fabaceae > Ceratonia > Ceratonia siliqua. Next base: position 1,778,442 of record JASKGM010000008.1, read on the forward strand.
AACTAATAATAATTGAAGAAGAAACAAAAGATAAATAAAAAGATAACTAAAGAGATAATTAAAGGTCAATTAATTAAGAAAATAAAGAAAAATTAAAATAGTGTTCAATTGATACAATTTTTGTACGTCTCACTAATTTTTTACAAATAACTAAACACTTGACGCAATTTCTTCATGTATCACCAAATACAATGAATATTTCATCGCCTCATCTTCACTATTCCTTAATACCACTTTGTTGAAAAAGGAAGAATGGTAGTATTTCTCTCAAAAAAAAAATTTCATTTCACTTCTTATAATTTATCTTTTGATTAACTTTCTTATCTTACCTTGTATCACAAAATACAATGGGTATTTATAGCTACATATATGACCCTTTGGCATATAGCTGCAATTTTTGATTAATACAATCATATATGAATTACATTAATTTAGATACATGAACTATCATATTTGAAATACATTACCATGCATTGAACTCTAACTAACATATAGAAAATGTCAAATTACTAATTTTACGATTTCTTATGTTTATACGAAAGTGTGTATAAATTATTAATTGATACATTATACATAAATCATACTAATATTGATACATGTATTAATTATCATATTCTAAGTCCACGATTAAGCATTGAACTAATTTAACCTATAACAAAAATTAAATTACTAATTTTAACAATATAAGAGATATATATATGAAATTTTACATAAATTATTAATTAATATATTATACATAAATCACAATAATCAAGATACATTAATTATCTTAATTATATTATAGGTATATAACAAAGTAGTAGACTTTGTCATATAGAAATTATCAAATTATTAATTTCAATAATTTAAGAAAGTTTAAATGAAAGAGCATAAAAAATGAAGAATTTGTTATCTATTAATTAATTAAAGAATTTCACGGCCATATAATGCAAATAAATTATGTACTATTAATAAACATTTGGCATAAAATTAGAGTGTATATAATATAAATACTTTGCCATATATTAATCTAGCTGTTTCTGTTTAATAATATAAATATGAACAAGGGAAGAGTAATTTTTTTTCCCATAAATACGAACCCTAGAAAAAGACTTAAAAAGTCAATTAGCTTCGGCGTAGAAATAAACAGCGACCAATATAATTAACAGAAAGGACAAAGACTTGAAGGCTTGAGGAAGTCCACGTAGGTAGGGTGTAAACTAGGTCAATCAGTCAGTCCAAAACCCGCATTTCCGCAGCTTTGATACTCACACTCCCTCTCCCACTAACTAATAAAAGTTGAAGTAAATAAATTAAGTGGTATAGTGAGTTCCAAAAGCTCCGAGCCTGGCAATGGCAGAAGAAGAAAGGAAGAGTCGAAATTTTATGTTACTGAATAACTGAGTATAATCTAAGCTCCACTTTGTTTGGCAACGTGGACATAGCCAGATTAGTGAACTTGATGGGTAAGTTTTGTCCCTATCAATGGGGCTTGGTTCACTTGACTACAAAAGTTGATTAGGTAACTCCTCTTGGTGCCGCGCAGACGTACTAGCTTCTGCTTATGCTATGTTATGTTGCTATCCTTCCTCGTCTCTTTCCCAGTTCTTGGAGGTAAATATATTTTCACATGCATTTTGTTCCCAGCCCGGAAGCAATGCAAAGAAAACGTTAAAATCAAAGGTGCCCTTTTTATTGCCATTTATTTTCAAACAGCTGGGACAGCTCATAAGCTTTTTCTGCACTTATGACAATAAAGTCACCCTGCATATTTAACGTGCTCTTACTTTTCTTTTACCTTTTACACTTGTTCATAATGTAATTATTTCAAATCATACTTGTTCACCCCGGATAAGTGAAATCTCATTCCTATCAATTGGATTCGAGGATTTAAATATTTAAGAATTGATATAATTAAAGATAGGGTGGCTCTTAAGTCTCAAGGAAAATGATAAATTTTGAAACTTGGACATCTAGTCAATATAAGTTATTCCTCCTTATACTATCTTAAAGTGATGGAGGACGACAAGGAATTGATAGGAATGAGAAAGGTGAGGCAAAAAATGACTTGAATGAGTAGAGAAAAAGATAGCTATATATATTATATTGTACGTGGTGGTGGTGCATATTCTTTCTGACTCCATTCTTATGTGGTATATTTATGAATTTTATTTTCTATGTTAGCGTCTGTAATTTGAACAAGGAATTAATATATACTATGTTTCATTTTAGAGAAGCTGGCAGCAATATGAGAAGAAGATGATCCCTGTGGTGAGAAGATTTACGTAGGTAGAGGGTACAGGTAGAAAAGGAAAGGGTGGGTGGTTGTAGGTATCGTGAGGACATATGTATGGGACTGAGGATATGTCCAATTGTGAATAAGTCATCCTTATAAAAAGGTCATGGTATTGGTAGGTACGGATATTATAGAGGGAGGGAGACATGATCTTGCCAGCTTTGCCTGCCCCCTTCCCACCTCTATTAATCACGTACCATGCCACTCATTATTCTTTCTCAAATTCAATTAACTTAACCATTCTACCCTTTTTCTTTTTCTTTTCCCTCTTAATAACAAAATTCTGCTACCTCTTTTGATCCCATTCCTTTCTCAATATGTAGTGAATGTGAAAGTGAAAAGATTAACTGAATACATATGATATCTAGCTTCCTACAAAATGGAAGGCCGTTACATGCATTAATTAAAGTACTTTTTAAGTAATTATAGCATATATATATATATATATAGGAACACCAAAGGCTGATGAGTGTATGAGTCTATGACAGATCCTTTACAAACGAATCCAGTGTAAAAATATAGTATGTTTTAGGTAGGAACTGTAATGAAAAGAAAAATCATTAAGGGTTGGAGTCAGATGTTTAGAATTGTTAATGGTTAGTTTTACAAAAGCATCTGCTTGGATGTCGAGCATGCTGAATTCTTAAAAAATTAAAGATTAATTGGAAGTTCAAACAAACCACCTAATTTCGCATGACTGTCCTGAAGAAAGCTGCATCATAACTCTGTCACATTGCTCGTAATGGCATTCATGGACCAAGCTATCTATTCATTATTAATTATCACTTTTTTAGATGTTCATTAGAATTATATATACGCCTGCGAAGCCATATCAGCAAATATCACAATACTTGTACATTTTTGCTTAAGATGATCGATCTTTAACCAAAAAATAAGCTTAGAAAAGAAAAAAGGTTTGGTGAAGCAGTTATGCCGAATTATGAAAGTGGGAATGAAGGAGGGGGGGGGGGGGGGGGGGGGTAAAAAAA